>JAEMWC010000434.1:542500-570000 GCA_016490735.1 Pachyseris speciosa
CTTTATAATTGAGTGTCATAAAACCAACACTAACGAATTACTCTGACCAATCACAATGGTGTACATACAATACCATACACAAGGACTAAAAAAAGTAAACATTGAACCAAGCATAAATTTGAACTACAACATATAGACTACCAGTACCGTACTTATTTTTCCATTTTCTTTTATCGTAGCTCACACAAATTTAATATTTATGCTCCAATTTTCCCCAAAAAGCATAACTTAGTCAGAATAAAATATATGTGTTATGCTCTGCTCGCAATGGCAATACAAACAACATGATGGAGAAAAAATGGCTATGTGAAATTCAACACATAGCCGGATTATTAAAATCTAAATACCCAATACAAATATAATCACAAAAGTTACATTGAAATATGTATTGCCTGCGAAGGTGAGGACAATCAACCGCTGGAAAAAAATGATTACACCATACAACAAAAGAGAGGCAGGAGTGGGGAGGAGGGTCGATGAAAAACTTTTGTGTGTCAACGTAACCAAGAACGCGACATCCATTATACAACAATACAAAATTACGACATGAGTTGCAGACGACATTAGTTGTAGACGCCATGTTGATTCAAAATTCAAATCAGTACCCTCGATTCCCAGTTCCCAAGCTCTCTCTACGTTTTAAGAAACTATTAAATGGTAATGGTTAAATTGTCGCATAAAATTTTATTTGAAAGCAAATAATGTATATAAAACAAGAGTCTATCTTGACTCCTGTGCCTCATTATTCGCCCATATTTTGTAAGCCAGGCAAAAGTCTGTTCACACACTTCAGTGTTCACCCATAAAATCATTGTATTATTGTTCATCGGTGTTATTGTCTCAATTTTGATTGGTTAAAAACACACAGCTCATTACTGCTGACATCGTTTCCTTCCATCATACCTACAGATAACAAGTGTTATACGTACAGAAGTGATGCCATTTTGCATGCAATAGTTTTACACGTGTAAGCAACACATTATTTTGTTTTTGCTTGATAGTTAGAATTAACATGGCCTCTGCTAGTGTTATCTAACACAAACTTGGCCATGAAAAATTCTTGCTATAAAGCCCAACCACTTAGTTTGCTTTTGTCAATGTCTTTTGGAAGATGACTCAGTTTTGCACTTATAAATTGAAATCCCGACACCACTCCCCAATCCCCGGCGAAGGTTGGGGGAATGAGGAGTATTTGACCGCATGTTCTGCCCTTGGGGGTGGAGATTTCTCAAGATTTACCATATTCAATTTTCCACCTACAGGACTGTAGGTGGGGGTTTTAGAAGCTTAAGTGCACTAGTAGGGTGGGGCTTTATCACCATTTTAGTTAACATGAGGTCATATCCCCACCCTGTCGCGGGGGTGGGGCTTTCAATTGATGAGTGCATTAATTTCAGACACATTTCTAATCATCAAAAATTCTTTGCAAATTTGCCGTTTTGAGTTCATTGAAGTACTTCAATCGGCTATCATGAATTGAGCTAATTGGTTTCCATGGTATCTCGAACGTTTATTTACAAATGAGTCACAATTTCTGGAGCAATTTCAGAATACCCGGCCACTTTGTTTACATGTGTCATCCCCATTTGCACTGCCCCAGCTATCACTTGACTGCAAAGCTAAATTAAATACACCTCACTTCTCACAATCACATACCAAAGCATCACATTTAGTGATTGCTCATCCCAGTTACACTTCTTCATGCAATCGATGGGCACTTTATAAAATACTACCAATTACAGTGATATTTTACTATTTAATCTATGTCGTCCTGTGCAAGGATGATTCCAAACATAAGCTTAAGCAAGCTTACTTTACATTACAAAACATTACACCTAACATGTGTCATCCCCATTTGCACTGCCCCAGCTATCACTTGACTGCAAAGCTAAATTAAATACACCTCACTTCTCACAATCACATACCAAAGCATCACATTTAGTGATTGCTCATCCCAGTTACACTTCTTCATGCAATCGATGGGCACTTTATAAAATACTACCAATTACAGTGATATTTTACTATTTAATCTATGTCGTCCTGTGCAAGGATGATTCCAAACATAAGCTTAAGCAAGCTTACTTTACATTACAAAACATTACACCTACAAAATATCGCTTACAATGACAAATTTAATGTAACAAATGTTTACCTCATGTCCATAAATAAATACTGTAATAGTGTGTCTACTTCGCAGCTTCTAAATCCACACGAACTGAAGTTTCTACAATTTCAGTGATGCGGTGAACTTCACAAAGAACACATTCAGTACCAGTCTCCCTCTGAATCAAGTATGTTGACGCCTTGCTAAATTGAATACTTTGGTTCCTTTGCAAATGGCGATGGCAATCTTTTAGTCTTCAGTAAGAAACATAAACTGTCTATTAGATGTCAGTTGCACTACAGACAAAAATTCGCCGTGCCTGCATTACATGTGATTATCTACAACACATTGCTGATTTCGATCGACGATCAATATTGATAAATGCACTTGACATGTCTTTCACCTGCTTTCACTGTATCAAACTTCAGTGGCAAAAGGCGGTCTTGTCTCCAGGGTAGTCACAACAAAACCAATGGATTTGTGGGTATACCGATATTCAGGTATTCATTACATTGTATTTTATTATTGCCTTTTTGCTGTTCTCAATCAAATCTAATATGAGAATATCAAAAAGTGAGTAATTTATTTGTCATCAAGAGCTACATTATTTTTTTTATTAACTGAACTACTTTAGCACTAATTTCTATCACAAATAATGTTCTCTGTTTGGCCGTGCTACTCGCTATCTATTCTGTGATAGGCAGTGAGTAGCAGCTGTCGACAACATAGCAACCACTTCTTCCACTTTTTGAAGAGCCTGCAAAGAGGATTTCGATCATTTACTACTTACTTGTCTTGTTTTGAACCACTAGTAGATTTATACTAAAACAATTAGATTGTTTGCTCTCCATGTGTGATTAGATGATTAAAGCTGCACCCTCATCACCTATCACACAAAATAGATCTCAAGCTCATAATGTAATGATTATTGTAAATAACTGAAATGCCTGTGGGGCCCTTAAGACCACCTTTTCCCCTGCTTTTCACTGACTTGACGAATTTTCCAATTATTCGCAAAATTCACAATTTTCATAATTTTCGCAGTTTTCGTTGGGGCCCCTCGACCTTTTCTTCCACTGCTTGTAACTGACTCAACGAATTTTCCAATTTTTCGGAAAATTCGTAATTTTCGCAGTTTTCGTAAAAATCACAGTTTTCGTTGGGGTCCTCTTGACCTCCTCGTCTACTGCTTTCCACTGACTTGACGAATTTTCCAATTTTTCGGAAAATTCACAATTTTCATAATTTTCGCAGTTTTCGTTGGGGCCCCTCGACCTTTTCTTCCACTGCTTGTAACCGACTTGACGAATTTTCCAATTTTTCGCAAAATTCGCGGTTTTCGTAATTTTCGCAGTTCTCGTTGAGGCCCCTCGACCTCCTCTTCCACTGCTTGTAACTGACTTGACGAATTTTCCAATTTTTCACAAAATTCGCAATTTTCGTAAAAATCGCAGTTCTCGTTGGGACCCTCTTGACCTTCTCGTCTACTGCTTTTCACTGACTCGGCTAATTTTCTAATTGTTCGCAAATTTCGCAGCTGCGTGCAAAATATGGACATATCTCACATTACATGCCCAACGTATTTTACACTTCGACAGATAATTAAACCGCATGAAATCCGCAACTCATTAAGGTTGCATACGACAACTGAGCACTCTATCAGCTGTCAGGCCTGCTCTGATTGTAGCTCATAAACTTGAGTTTGCTTTATCTGTTCCAAGAATATATGGGCACCATGTCAGCACGTTATAGAAGTGCTTTTTCACTTCTGTTGTACAGTGAAGGCACTGGGCTCATTCGTTGTTTGAGGAGCAACATGTACATCCAGAGTGTGAGATATTCAGTAAAATCTCGGTCAACTGCTTGAACCGCTCTATTTTAATGATCCTGCATTCGGTATTTCTTCGAATAATAACCCACATTAATATTCAACTGTCCATCCCTCAGCATGCGCCGACTGAATTGTATGAAACCATTGCGGTATGAGACTAACGCTCTATTACTGTCACACACCTCCTTCTGGAAGACAGTGCTGCTGGTTGTTTATAACTAATAAACTTTCGTCTTCTCCAATTCTTTTAATTCTGCCAAAAGGTCTGTTATTAACTTAAAGTATTATTTATTCTTGTGCCATTTCAATTTTTGTGTTGAAGATGCTATTTAAGTATTCTTGTGTTCCATGTTCCGCTAGTGTTCCGAAAGGTTTCTTGATCCTGGTGTTTTCAACGCCCTGACAGGATGGGTTGAAACTCATTGAGTCAGACAAGAAGACCAAGAACAGACTCGAGGCACCCAATTGATATTATTATATTTTGTATCAATTTAGAGCTCGTCTCAGACGGATAAATTCTATCTAGGATAACTTTGGCCATTGCCAACCTCGTTCCCAGGATCTCTCTTCTTCCCGGCCCTCTCTCGCTCCCGGGGGTGGGAAGAGGAGAGACCCTAGGAACGAGGTTGGGCCATTGCTTGTCTTGACAACTGATCAAGGTGCATTTATCTTGAAGTTATGTACACAACCGAACAGTGGGTCATATATTCTGAGAAGTGAAAAGATAATATATACCCTAAGGTTCTCATTTTGTTGCAATCATCTGACAGATTTACAGTCAGTCAATCTGTTTTGGCAGCTGTATCTTGTGAATTTTTTATTCAATAACTCAACTCCTTTTCGTACCAGGTCTATAATTTCATTTTTTAACCTGAATGATGTAAATGCAACGTAGAAGAAAAAAGTAACTTCATATAATTAAGTAAACTTACCGCTTTTTAATCCAAAATTTAAAAAAAACTGTTTCAGCTTGTCAGATTCAAGCAACCGGTGTGGAGAGCAGGTACGGGGTTCCACGCGGGAGCTTCACATCCTCGTCATCAAGGGCTGGCAATGTACCTGATAAAGGTCGACTGTATGGGGATGGTGCGTGGTTACCCAGCAGTAACAGTAACTCCAAAGACTACTTAGAAATTCACCTGCAGTACGTGTTCTTCATCTGCGCTGTAGCGACTCAAGGAAATCCGCAAGCTGATCAATGGACAACAAAGTACAAGCTGCTTTTATCACTGGACAGTACAACTTGGATGACTTACAAAGAGAACGGTGCGGATAAGGTTAGTAATGAAAACGATTCAACACGGTTTTATAATTCGCCTGAAATTCGTGATCTAATGCATTATGGCCTCTAAAATTTGCTGTAAATTAGTTACTTGAAGGCTGTTTGTACATACAGACTCTGATGTTTTATACAAGGTATGCTCAGGGTTGGAATTAGCACTAGCCTTCTTGCCCATGCCATGGTAAAATCCGCCAAGTGAACACAAGTCGTCGATCACTCGCCCAAATGGGCGTGTGCGATTTTCATTTCAGTTCAAGAAGGAAATATTTCGCAAAGTGTAACTTTCTGGTTTTCATCTTGTTCTAAATATCTAAGTATTAACTTTCCTGTTCCACTTCCCCGTCATGAAATCCCCAACAAACCAGGTGCCAACTTGGTAATTCCTACCTTTGTCAAAAACACATATGGCTTCTGCCTCGTGATAATTTACAGTACCACAGGTAAACCAACCTCAGGTGTATAATAACAGTTTAACCATTTCGTAATGGCGTTACAGTTGAACCTGTCTAATATAATTGTATATACGGACACCAAATGGATGGAGCCAAGGTTGTTTTGCCATTAACCACAAATTCCCGGAAATTCCGGTTGGGATGTAAATGGTAAATGTTTTTTGTTCGTCCCACTAGATAATTTCTGGGACAAACGGCAGTTCTGAAAAGTTAGTCTTGTTAACAGTGTCCTGTAACTATCTTATCTAAGGTTAGTTTTAAGTAATGTACTGTAAGACGTTTTGTTTCTGATCTTTTTGCCTGTATTTTTTTTTGTCGAAATATCTGGAAGTTTTTCATTAATGGTAAACAACCCATGTGTCCGAGTCTCTAATATGGAGGTCATGAGTGTAAAGCCATTTGTACAGCCCCCGTACCATCAAATAGTGCACTTATAGTAAGAATTAACTCTAATCTTGTACCCAGATCTCTTGTGGATGAAGCCGAAGGTGAGATCTTGTGAAATCTGATTTTTGCACGTGACCACCAATGGGAGGCCACTGAAGATCTGAAGGATTGGTGATCCAGAATGGCAACAAAAACGATTGAAATAATCGATTGGCAGTGAGACTCGGACAGGACTGGTTACTAGTGGGGGATAATTCAGTAATGCGAACATCGGGTAAAAAAGTGTATTTTCTCGTAATTTTGGGAAAGAGATGGAATTAATCGGGAGCTCATCTGACAATAATAATTTATTACTTATTAGGCGCCCAATCTGAATATCTGAATATGATCAAATGCGCCGTACAACTATAACTACCAATAATGTTTACAATAAAATATACTTAAGAATACCTAAATTTTATAATCTAAAAAGTAGTCAATATAACTATAACAGGCAAAAGCCTTCCTAAATAAATAAGTCTTTATTGTTCGTTTAAAAACCAAAACGTTATCGATGTCTCTGACACTTGCAGGCAGACTGTTCCACAATGCAGGGGCAGCTATTGGAATGATCTGTCTCCCAGAGTTTTCTTTGTTTTTCCTATGGGTAACTGCAATAGTAGTTCTTCAGAAGAACGAAGCTGGTATTTACATTTCTCCTTTAATTGAACTAGATCGCAGATGTAGGACGGCGCAAGTTGATATATTGCTTTAAATGTTAAAACTAAGATTTTAAGCTCGATGCGATAGGTAACGGGTAGCCAATGCAAAGAAAATAAGGCGGGTGTAATATGATTAAACCTTGGTGTTGAGCATATGAACCGGGCAGCACTATTTTGAACGCTATTTATCAGCATGCGCAAAGTGGAATTATAGTCCTTTGCAAGTTTATCAACACCATATACAAGTGTTTCCGTTGTCAAAGGTGATTGACATAAAGAAGATGTCTCCAAGTCATTCTTAAACGACTCCATGTCTATTGATCGATATTTCCTGTAAGTAACCAGGTTTTTCCACTGCTGGAGGTTTCTCTGGAATCAACCTACTGCAGACTGACGCATGATCTGGAATAAACCGGTCAACTTTAGGTGGAGCTGCTAGAACGATCTCAGAGCAACGGGTGATTATAAGGTCGAGGGTGTGGCCCTCCATGTGGGTGCTGCCCTTCACGTGCTGTTGAAGCCCGAATGATTCGAGCAGATATGCAAATTTTATGGCATCAGAGTCACGTGGATTATCGACGTGGATGTTAAAGTCTTCAACGAATAAAATTTGCTCTTTAGACAGAAGAACTGATTCGGGATAATCTGAAAATTCCCTAAAGAAGACAGTTGTTGGGACCTTGCCTTTATCAGAGTATGGTGGTCGATAGATTATAAACAAGCGAATACAGTTACTGACCGTAGTCACAGTCCACTCAGAGAATTCAAAGGAGCTCTTCTCGCCCGCTTCAACTTTCTTAACACGCAAGGAGTCATGGTAGATGATACCCGTTCCGCCGCCACACCGACCCTCCCGTGGGTGGTCTAAAAAATTATACCCGTCTGGGTTCAACTCCGCTCTTGCAGCAGCATCATCTTCCAAGAATCTTCAGAATCCTCGAAGAACTTCAGAAGAAAGCACGTGAACCTTGCACGAACCTCGGCAGCGAATTTGGCATTAAAAGAAGGGGGTTAGATAGGCCTGTGCGACTCCCACTCGCGTGTTTTATCCTTTAAAAGCTATTGTTTTGCTCTAACGAGTATGTATTTCAGGGAATGCCCTCTCTTGTATCATATTAGTGGCAGTTCCTTAAATATTTCTCTGAGCTTCAGTTGGTTTGGCACTGATGGATGATATTGCGTTACAAGCGGCAAGATTCGTTTCTTTATTTCTTTCTCCTTTTGTTGGAGGGCTTGCCTTCTGTTTGGAAACTTTACTTCTGCGAGGTGTCTCTGGATAAAAGCTTTAGGGTAACTTCTATCTACAAGGTGTGTTTTAAATATTTCTCTTTTCTCGTCAAATAGTGTTTAACAAGAGTTTGTCTCGAGTCTATCTTCAAAAGTCTTTTAAGAAGACTTTAAAAAGCCTCTCCTTTCACAAATCCCAGGCGGGGGAGGATAATCCCTATAATGGCCTATACGGGGAGGTTCCGCCCGAAAGGGGTACCTTTTCATGTTTCGGGTATATGAAAGGGAAGGGATTTCGCAAATCGAAATATGTGAAAGGGTAGGGGAATCTGTCATTTAGGTCTTGAAAGGGGCCTTTCATTAAATATTTCGAACACACATACCTTATGACTGTCATTGAATGCTACATGAAAATGACAAGAAGACTTCTTGTTTTAGGTAAACGAAAGGGGTACCATTTGTCAATGGAAGGTATACAAAAGGTGTAAATTTTCTGTCAGAAATGGTATATACAAGGATAAGGGGTCGGACCTCGGGCGGAGCCTCCCCGTGTTAAATTTTTCTTAGTACCCCCGGGGTCACAAATCTCTTCCTAACACCAGGTGAGTGACAGGATAAAAAATGTGTATATTGAAATGTCTCACTCAGTAGGCTTAAAGTGGGTTCGCACATCAAGAACTGATTTTGTTTTGAATCTTACGCCTTTGTATGTTATGATGTCCAAGAAAGTTAATTTGGTTTATGAAACTTCAACCGTGAATGGTTGATTGTAGCCAGTAGGGTGGTGTTTGTTTGCTCGCTCAATAAACTGTGTTATTTCTCATCTGTCTGTGTTCCAGGGGAAGAATATATCGTCTACCTGGCGTCTATGTCTTTTTTTTCAAACGAGCGACTTAATCACTTTTTGGCTTATAACATCTGTTTCGACTTTTGCCATGAAGATATTGGCGAAGGCAACTGTACCTGGGCCTTCCTCCTGTACTTTTTTTAAGCTTCTTTCTTAATATTTCAATGCTTAAACATCAATTTACAGTACTCACACTAACAATACTTACTGTACACGGATTACATAACAAAAACAAAACAAAAACAAAACATAGCATCACCCATACAAAAAGATAAAAAAAGGTAAGATCGGCTACAGTAATTTTTCGTGAGCGGATTTAACCTGACGGGCTAGGGGACTATAGACCCGGCAAAAGGAGGCCCCACTTTTTTGTGAAGCTGTTTTCCTGTAGGTCTCAACTTTCTGGAAATGCTTCAAATACTTTAGAAAACTGCCAAGGCTGGGAAGTGACTGATTTAGCTTGCATATCCATCTATAATGCTTGGTACATAAACAGCAGAAATTGATTTCAAGTTTGTACTTGGCGTTGTCTGGCCTCAGACCCAATGCTGTAACGAGCGACAATATCTGGTCGTCCTGATAGATTTTCAGAGATTGTAGCCAGGATTCGAGGGAGTTCCAGAAGCTACAGGTTTTGGGGCATCTTCAGAAAAGGTGAATCACTTTGCCATATTGTCAATCGTTTTTGTTGCCATTCTGGTGTATATGTGCCTGGATGTGTAATTGTGTTTGCTCATCCTGCAATGGTTGTACAGTTGTAAGAAATGCATATCAGATGTTTATTTAAAAAAACAATGTAGTCTGTGTTATGCACATGAAGCGCACTACATCTGGGACTGCTTACTGAATGACTTCAGCAATTTGCTCGTGACTTTTGATAGCTTTTGCTGCAGTTCGGCTCTCACTAGGCTCATTCATGTTGTCACATATGTACACAAAGAATAATAAATATTCTTTAAACTCTGCATCTTTATTCTTTTACAGCTGTACATGTACATTGGTGACAGTCTTGTTCTTAATGTGAATGATGTAGGTTTTGGTAGATGAATCAACCCTACAAGTCTATCAGGTAGAATTTGCAGTATATTTTCTGCCAATGTTCGCTGTGGTGAGCTGGTACCAGTTGACAACTCGAAGAACTTTAGACAATAAGGGAAACCTTGTTAAATGACTGCACAGACCGACTCCCTTTTGCCATTTACTGGGTACAGGAAGACGAATTTCAAGCTGACCGCGCAATTGTTCAACGAAGGGGTTGGACACTAGCCAGTTTTAACAGCCAATCAAAAAATTGTCTTTTCTTGCTTGACCAGATCTCGCCTTTGGCATTGTCCATAAGAAATCTGGGTACGAGATTAAATTAACTCAAAATCTTGTTAAGCATCTTGCACTCAAATTTAATTTAACAGTTTCTCCCTTGTTTACAACTGAAACGTTTTGACACAACTAAACCTCAATTTGGCAGCTAATTTCAATTAACCTTGCCAGGTTAAGAGGTTGGGCACATGATCTGACATGTGCAACTTCCATCGATGGACTAAAGAGTTATATTTGAAGCTGTTAATATTTAGGTGCCCATAATAAAGAGGTTACGTTTATTGCATACTGCATATTGCTGAGCATCTGTATTATAGAGTTTTTTTTTTTTAAGGAAACACATGGCAATTTTGCCGTCTGCATTAGAGATGTGTGCGTAAGAAGAGTTTCAACTCTATTACAAGGGTTTGTATGCGAATTTAACACACAAGAACAGTAATTAATATGTAAACTCAATGGAATTGGCCTAAACTGGCTGCCTTTTTATTGCAGTTATTTCTTTTATTTTATTTATATTTATTACCTTTAAATTATCTGAATACAAACCCTTGTAATTAACACCATCACCAAAGGGTTCAACGGTCATTATAAACATCCCCCGAGCTTAGGTTACATGTGCATTTACACAATTCAAACTCTTGTGCGAAATGACACTATTTGCCAAATGACGCTATTTGCTGTTCTTCGCTGTTCAAATGGAGCAAGATTTTTCTGTCTACTGTTTGGGCCGGTCCTATGAACGAAGTTGTTTGATGATCCAAAGGTTCACTCGGGAACTAAAGGAACTTGGAATCGGTCAAACCACCTTTCCGACTTGATGGTCAGGTCATTCCATTTTTTTCTTTTCTTTCTGTGCTCTAGTTGGGGATTTTACATAGGAAGAATAGATTGAGGTTTGATACATGATGGAGAACCATGCCCATGTTAATGGATCATCGTTGAATTGTTCTCTGCTGTGATAATTATGTTAAGAAGCATAGAAGATTAAAATTATTGGAAAGCAAACCAGAAACGATTTTGGTATGGGGAGTAGGCCAGGGTCGGTCGACTACTATATGTGAGACATTTCTCTTAAGTAAGTGATCACAGGTGTGGGTGAGTGCTTTCTGAAGGTAATACTCGCCTGAAGAGTGGTGAGTGATATCAAATGTAGTTTCCAACCATGCATACCAGTCACATTTTGGGGCTTTGTTGTTCCTATCATAATAAAATTCATTTCATTTTATGTGTTAAAACAACAATGCTAACCCTTCCAACGAGCTCACCTTAGACATAAGAAAAGCCAGTACATTTATGACCTGATAAAGATCATGCTGGTCCTTCTCAGTGCTGTCACGATGAAATAGAGAGAACTTGCCATCGTGCAGAGAAAGGAGAAAGACGTAATATTGTGTTAATTATACCATAGTTCCACGGAAACTGTATTACTGTATTTTTCATTTAACGTTGTTGCCAGTTAACAAAATTATAAAACCCCTCTCAACAACATCGACTTTTAATACCTTCAGAACATTCAAACCATAAATTGGTGATAAGATCCTGGTTGAACTTGCTGCAGCTAAAAATCTCAGATTAGACCAAGCTGCATTTTTTGAAAGAAAATGTGACGTAAATTAAAAAAGTCAATGTATGTGTTTAAAAGACACAGTGGTCACAAAATATATCAAAGAAAACAAACCTCTCAGACACATCTTTTGCCAGTACTTTACTCCTACATGTAATTTATGAACAGCTATTCTAATTATTTAACTCTATTGTTAAACCATTATCATAATATATACATTTAGCCAAGCCTAAAAGCGGAGCTCCACGATTATTATTATTTTTTTTACTGGTATTGAGCAACACAGCATGGCTTTCCTGGCGCCAATATTTTATGTTTAGAGTAGTCAACAGGAATTGACCGCGGTTCAAAAACATCAAAACATTACAAGAAAACAATACAGTCGACGCGTGTGTTTGTTCAAAAACAAATTTAGCAATCAAAGAATGATCAAATATTTTCATCCAACATCGTTGGACGAGCATGTTTGACGGTTTAGCCACCTAGTGCGCCATTAAATGGCTTTCCATGTTTGATCGAAATCAAACCTGTTCATCCAAAATTTTCGCATTACGAACAAATGTTTGATCGTTTAGCCACCCCAACAAACAAATCGTGCACAAACGGTAAAAAGCAACCAAATGAGCCACGTAACGTAAAAAATTTCAGCGGCAATAATACGCAAAAATCATTGTTTTTGGACTCACTTGGTCCCGTGTTTGGTCAAACATTGTTTTGCGTTTAGCCACCAAACGTTATGCTTGACAGACACGATAATGGATTAAAATGTTTGATCTTTTAGCCGGGACTTAACAAACATATTTTATAGTACGTTAACCTTAGACATAAGCTTAAATGTTGTAGAAAAGAGAAAAAGGAAAACAATCCTGATAGTTTGGATAGGTAATCGCATGGGGCCTAGTAAATGTCACTTGTGCCAGTTTTCAGAAAGCTGCTGAAATTGCCCTCGTCGCACAAAACATAAGTGATACTAATCCTTAATTTTACGCGGATTCATTGCGATTACGTGTTAATAACACAAAGGCAAACGTTTCAGTTCTTAACACTGCAGAAACACAGACGCCGAAAAACATGTGCAGTCAGCCAAGCGGAGGAAAACGCTTGTTCGCTTGTAAAACAACAAACAAACAATTCGACTAGCTACTTCTTTGTGTCCAAAACGAGTAGATTGTTATTTATATCCAGTCGAGACAAAAATACAAGTTTCATTCCTGAACAAAATTAACAACTATTAAACCAAATGCTAAGCTTCAATTTATTTAAGTTACCTGTGTTGTCGAACTTTCTACCACTTGTAAATACGCATCGATCCACTATAGTAAAAACACGCATCTACAAAAATAGCAAACGGTTTGTTCAAAGAAAGAACTTCTTCCACCAAGTGTGAGCTACTCGTTCCTCCCATTAATTCCGGTGAGTTGTTAAGAACTTTCTTGGTGAGCTGCAAGATGTCGCGGTAAAGTGAAGAAGCCCTTTGTTTTTCAACCACACAATCCGGGCGCGATAGAAGTGGATCCAAAAATTGAAGAATTTCCTGCGAACAACCTTTTGCTGTTCCATTTTCCAGTTGAAAATTCACCTTCCGGAGTATCTTTTTAGTAGTTCTTGATTTTTATGCCTTTTATGCAAATTAAGAGACAGAAACTGAACTTCGAAGACGATGTTGTTTTGCTCAAAATGAAGACACCAACTGAATGTGAAATCTCGAGCCGCAGAAAGCGCGCGAAAAATTAAGCCTCGTTTTGGCTTGGGTGTCTCGTTTCGGTTAAATTAACTCGACTTGAGCCTGCAATCCAATCGAAAACCATTACCTGGTCAGCGGTCAACTTAAAAAAAAAGCGAACCTCGATGAGCTGTAACTTGAGCCCGCGATATTGTCACGTGGTAACGGTCAGCGGAAACCTCGTTTTGACAGGTGTCAATTAGCCATGACACGGATGCCCTATATCAAAGATGTACGCTGTAAACTAGGTGATCAGCTAGAGTATGGCCGCCATGTTGGATTATTATGATTATTATTAGGATATTATTAATTATTGGGCAACTCCGTCGTCGTCGTGCGTACGCGCCCACGAGCAATACCGCTAGCCATTTTTACCATGAGAAAAGCAGTTGACGGGTTTCTATAGGTATGGTGCTCCGCCGGAGCTCCGCTATTAACCCACTGTTAATCAGTTTTAATTAGAAGGCAGGAGTTGCCATGGTTGTTTACATTTCTTCACAGTAAAAGTGTACAATCAGTCGAAAACAAACAACTGAAGAAAAGAAATAGAAAATGAACAAAGAAAAAAAGAAACTTACAGTACGTGACAAACAGCAAGAAATAAGGCCACCCTCCCTCTCAAGAAAACGTAACATGATCAGCTAATGTTTATCGTTCCAAATTTGCATCACACATGCTCTTTCTTCTTCACTTGCATAATAATTTGAAGGGAAATTAAAGGTTTTGACGTACTTGGTGCAAGTGCTCAATTTGCTCTACATTTATTAAAGAGTGAAATAACTGATTTACAGATTTTTCCTGCAAATAATGGAAGAAATGACATTGTGAAGCATTATCTTGTGGAGACTGCTAGAGCAAGAGCTGTCAGGTTCCAGCCAACTCAATTCAGAAACCACAAAGCACTGAGAGTAGAACTGTATGGAGTAATTGCACCAGCAGGTGAGTTACAGTACTTTTTATATTATATATTCTGGAAAGTATGATCTTTACTTTTTAATTACAAAATAAAATGTAGTCTTCTTAATTTCAGTCTAACTTCAAGGTTCTTGCTGGCATGATTTTCTACACAAAGACGTCTTTGTGCCCCTTTTGGAATGTACTCATCTTCTCATACATGTAGTTCTGAATTTACCATTTGGTACCACCAGTGAATAATGTATGACCTCCATTTTCAATAGCCTAAGTAGCAGTCATTTATTTTCTAAAAGCACATGGCGTGCATCAAATGCGAAGAGGGAAGGGGTAAAGGATGAAAGACAACTCTTGCCTGCCTGCTGCGAACCTAGAAATTTGTTTGGATGTGTGTTCTCTCCCCCGAAAAAACAGAAGAAGGTTGTATGGCATTGGAGATGACAGATCAATGGAGATATTAACAGACTCAAAACTTCAAAATCAAAATTTTACAGGACCACACGAACCAGACATTTATCTGGCTTTTAGCACGTCACGATTTCCAACCAAAATATGTAAAATTCAGATATTTATGAGGCCCTTTTCTTGACTATTTTCAGACTCAAACCCATATCAGATGTTACACTGTACATGCACAGATAGATACAGTTAACAGGTCAAATATTATAGTGATGTGAGGTAATGTGCACAAAGTGTGATAACGCAAGGGGTGACAGGCCGCACAATCCCTACTGGCGTGAAATATATTTTGTAACCTTTTATATTTTTGCTCCAACGAGTAGATCCTTCAAGGATTTCCCTTTTTTATATGAAAGGATAGGTGGTTGTTTGAATATCTGGCGAAGTAGCGGTTGATTTTGTATGAGGTGCCATTTTTTTGAGTAAAGCAACTTTTATATTGGATATTGATGCTTGATATTGTGTTACAAAAGGAAAGACTTCTTTCTTTTCTTTGTTGTTCTGTTTAAGCGCTGTAGCTCTTCCTGTGAATTTTATTCCTGATAGGATTTTGTCTATTAGATTGCGTGGGTAACCTCTGTCCACCAAGTGTTTCTTGAAGTTTGAAATGTTCTCTTCAAAAGTGGCTTTTCAGGAGTTTGTTCTAAGGATTCTTAAGCATTCGCCCTTCACGAATCCATTTTTGACACTTGGTGGGTGGCAAGAGGTGAAATGTGTGTACTGGAAGGTTTCCGTTGGCTTAAAATGTGTTCTTATATCAAGGGTCGATTGTTCCTTGAATCTGTTGCCTTTGTATATAACCGTGTCTAGGAACACAGTCTCAGTGTCAGAGATATCGGCCGTGAATTTGATACTTGGGTGATGTGAATTTGCTTGTTCGATGAAGGTTTCAATGTCGGGTTTACTTATGTCCCACAATGAAAAGATATCGTCAATATAGCGTTTCCAAACTGTAGGTTTAAAAACGGTTTTGCTTAGGATTTCGGTTTCAATCTTTGCCATAAATATGTTGGCAAAGGAAACAGCCATTTTCGTTCCCATAGCTGTCCCATGAATTTGAAGATATTGCTTCCCATAGAATTGGAAAGAATTTTCTTTTAGAATTAGCCTAAGCATTTCCCGTAGGTAGTGTGTCGGAATGGGAGGGCTGTCTTTGTAAAAGTTATCATATGCTTTGCATACTGTGTCAATGCCCTCGTTTTGTGGTATATTTGTGTAGAGACTTGTGACGTCCATCGATACAAGGAATGTGCGGTTTTTAACCTTTGTGCTTTCGATAAAGTTTATAAAGTCAGTTGTGTCTTTAAGGTATGACTTTTGTGACTTTGATATTGGTTGAAGCAGTGTGTCAACAAAAGATGAAATTCTTTCTGTTGGCCCATCACAGCCGGAGATGATTGGTCTCCCTGTAAGAGTTGGTTTGTGAATTTTTGTAAGAGTGTAGAACTCTGGTATTCTTGGTGGGCAAGGTGTTTGTGAAAGTCATGTCGTTGATGTGTTTTTCACGGTGTAGATTTGTAATTAGGCGCGAGACCTTGCTTTGCGTTTCTTTCACCATGGGCTCAGTGAGAGGTCTGTAGTTATTTTCGTCGTTGATTTGAGTTTGACCCTCTCTTAACTTGTCAGTCTTATTCATGACAACAGTAGTGCTTCCCTTGTCCGCCTTTTTTAGATTGATGTGATGGTTTTGTTTTAATTCATTTAATGCTTTCCTTTCATTGCGTGACAAGTTTTGTTTAGGCTTTGTAATGTGTATTTCAGCAAGTTGCAATTTAACCTCTTCCAAGTAGCTCTCGAGGGCGACTGATGGTTGAACTGGAGGTTTCCAGTCAGATTTAACGTAGAAAGGGTGCATTTCCCTATTTTGTCCATGGAACATTTATTTAAGGCGCATTCGCCTTGCAAAGTTTTCAAAATCCTGCAATATTTACCGTCGGATTTTATGTTTGTTTGGTGTGTTCATAGGAATGAATTTTAAACCCCGGGAGATTAATTTGATTTGCGCGTCAGTTAGTTTTTCGTTTGAGAGATTTTTAATATATTTTTCCCCTGTAGCTTTTTTGTAACTGACTTTTTTAGTGGAAAGTTGTTTTCTTCTTTCTCTGAGTTTGGCAGTGTTTCTTTTTGTTTTTGTAAAGGAAGTTTTCCCTTCATTTTTGTTTGACCCACCCTTGGTGTTGTTAACACGTCTAAAAGACACACGCGAGTACTTTTCACATGTTTTATTCTCTGTGGAATCATTTAGTTGTGACGTAAGTTTGTTGAAATGGCACCTCATACAAAATCAACCGCTACTTCGCCAGATATTCAAACAACCACCTATCCTTTCATATAAGAAAGGGAAATCCTTGAAGGATCTACTCGTTAGAGCAAAAATATAAAAGGTTACAAAATATATTTCACACCGGTAGGGTTTGTGCGGCCTGTCACCCCTTGCGTTATCACACTTTGATGCTCTCCAGACAGTGCCCTGCTCAACCAGTGAAACTACTTTTTAATTATCACATCCTATGTTATGCAGTACACAACTGCGGTAAAACAATGTACAAACATGGGAGTCTTCCTTAAATTAAAAGCTACCTACACTACATTCTTCCTCGACAGTCTGAGGAAGGTAAACACATGTTGAATACTTTCAGCACATATTTTTACATTTTACAAAAAGGCAAGACAACACCCCTAAATGTCCAGTTAAACCTTTTGAAGAAACACAACATAATCATCAGAACCAAACGGATCGAACCTACAGCAATCTGATTGGCTAGCAAGGACCAATCAGACCGCACCATTTTCGATCCACCTAACGAACCAAAGTGGATACAAAAACCCTCTAACAAACCTTACACTACGGAATGGTTCAGAGTTCTACTCAACCGTCCGACCACATAGCAATTGACGAGAATCGTAAGATTCGAAACCGCGGTCTTGCTTAAAAAACACACATTCCGTAAAAATATGGAGGATGACTTCGAAGCCACCTCTCCCAGTATGCTGAACACAGAATACGGCGACTTGGATTTTCAAGCGCACGGAGACACTGATAGTGGGAACAAGGAAAATGAGTACGAGCTTACCAGCTACCAGCAACCTCCACAAACCGAAAAGAAAACGGAGAAGAGAAAGGCTGTAAAGAGGAAAGCAAGCGAAGACGCGCCCAGCACCACAGAAGCCAAAATAAAGAAGACGGAAGGATCAATTAAAAAACTGAATGAACATCTAAAGAACAACACATGTCCGAAACCACTAAAATACTCTGCACGGGCCAACATACCCGCAGACGAACAATTTAAGAAGGACATTAAGTCAGTTAAACAGAAAGCTGAACGCGGCTTTGTGAAAGCCCTAACAGACTTTCATTACCGCCGTCTTGAAAGACAAAAGAGTAAGCTTGACAAAGAAAAATCTACGGGTCACCGTAAGGCCAGTAAGAACAGTGATAATGTATCAAAGCCTACAGAGAACCTTACAGAACTTAGAGCTCTCGCTGCTAAGCTACAGAAGCAATACGAAAATGTCAACAAACTTATGTCACAACTAAATGATTCCACAGAGAATAAAACATGTGAAAAGTACTCGCGTGTGTCTTTTAGACGTGTTAACAACACCACGGGTGGGTCAAACAAAAATAAAGGGAAAACTTCCTTTACAAAAAGAAACACTGCCAAACGCAGAGAAAGAAGAAAACAACTTTCCACTAAAAAAGTCAGTTACAAAAAAGCTACAGGGGAAAAATATATTAAAAATCTCTCAAACGAAAAACTAACTGACACGCAAATCAAATTAATCTCCCGGGGTTTAAAATTCATTCCTATGAACACACCGAACAAACATATAATCCCACGGCAACTATTGCAGGATTTTGAAAACTTTGCAATGCGAATGCGCCTTAAATATATGTTCCATGGACAAAATAGGGAAATGCACCCTTTCTACGTTAAATCTGACTGGAAACCTCCAGTTCAACCATCAGTCGCCCTCGAGAGCTACTTGGAAGAGGTTAAATTGCAACTTGCTGAAATACACATTACAAAGCCTAAACAAAACTTGTCACGCAATGAAAGGAAAGCATTAAATGAATTAAAACAAAACCATCACATCAATCTAAAAAAGGCGGACAAGGGAAGCACTACTGTTGTCATGAATAAGACTGACAAGATAAGAGAGGGTCAAACTCAAATCAACGACGAAAATAACTACAGACCTCTCACTGAGCCCATGGTGAAAGAAACGCAAAGCAAGGTCTCGCGCCTAATTACAAATCTACACCGTGAAAAACACATCAACGACATGACTTTCACAAACACCTTGCCCACCAAGAATACCAGAGTTCTACACTCTTACAAAAATTCACAAACCAACTCTTACAGGGAGACCAATCATCTCCGGCTGTGATGGGCCAACAGAAAGAATTTCATCTTTTGTTGACACACTGCTTCAACCAATATCAAAGTCACAAAAGTCATACCTTAAAGACACAACTGACTTTATAAACTTTATCGAAAGCACAAAGGTTAAAAACCGCACATTCCTTGTATCGATGGACGTCACAAGTCTCTACACAAATATACCACAAAACGAGGGCATTGACACAGTATGCAAAGCATATGATAACTTTTACAAAGACAGCCCTCCCATTCCGACACACTACCTACGGGAAATGCTTAGGCTAATTCTAAAAGAAAATTCTTTCCAATTCTATGGGAAGCAATATCTTCAAATTCATGGGACAGCTATGGGAACGAAAATGGCTGTTTCCTTTGCCAACATATTTATGGCAAAGATTGAAACCGAAATCCTAAGCAAAACCGTTTTTAAACCTACAGTTTGGAAACGCTATATTGACGATATCTTTTCATTGTGGGACATAAGTAAACCCGACATTGAAACCTTCATCGAACAAGCAAATTCACATCACCCAAGTATCAAATTCACGGCCGATATCTCTGACACTGAGACTGTGTTCCTAGACACGGTTATATACAAAGGCAACAGATTCAAGGAACAATCGACCCTTGATATAAGAACACATTTTAAGCCAACGGAAACCTTCCAGTACACACATTTCACCTCTTGCCACCCACCAAGTGTCAAAAATGGATTCGTGAAGGGCGAATGCTTAAGAATCCTTAGAACAAACTCCTGAAAAGCCACTTTTGAAGAGAACATTTCAAACTTCAAGAAACACTTGGTGGACAGAGGTTACCCACGCAATCTAATAGACAAAATCCTATCAGGAATAAAATTCACAGGAAGAGCTACAGCGCTTAAACAGAACAACAAAGAAAAGAAAGAAGTCTTTCCTTTTGTAACACAATATCAAGCATCAATATCCAATATAAAAGTTGCTTTACTCAAAAAAATGGCACCTCATACAAAATCAACCGCTACTTCGCCAGATATTCAAACAACCACCTATCCTTTCATATAAAAAAGGGAAATCCTTGAAGGATCTACTCGTTGGAGCAAAAATATAAAAGGGTACAAAATATATTTCACGCCGGTAGGGATTGTGCGGCCTGTCACCCCTTGCATTATCACACACGGTTTGGATTGTCGGCCTATGGATATAACATGTGAGTAATGAAGTATGTTACATGAGGACGTAAACACTTTCTGTCTCACCAGATGTGAACAGTTACCATAAATCACCAGCTGTGAGAAACAAGTTTAACTATTGTGGTATGAAATTTTTCACAGTTTTACGGGCTTACTCCTCAGTACACTTAAAGTTATTTCTTGAGAAAAATCGTACATTTGCCATATACATTTTAGTGTTTTTGCACACCAAATCGCATGACTCTTGACAAAACAGTTTTCAACACAACATGAAATTATGAGGTTTACAGTTAAGCTTTAAAAGGTCATGACAACAAATACTTTTCTTGCTTTGTGAGGTTCTTTCTTGAAAGCCAGCGGACGCAATGAAATGTATGCAATTACAGTGGTTATCATATTCTTTTGATTGTTAGGGTGAATTAACCCTTGAAAATCCAGTAGTTTTTTTCATGGTAATATCACTGGATTTTCAAAGATTTTTGATGGGATTTTCGTGGGGAGGTTAATGGGTTTGTCATGACAAAATATCATGAATCAAAGGGCACTCTGAGCCAAGTCGTGAATGAGGTGTTAGAGTAGCTTAGAGGTGCGTGAATGGCGGATAGGCAAGAATAGGCAAAGGCCCCTCAATGCACAATGATTAAGTCAAAATATCTTTATGGTAAAACGACTTTCATTGTTACTTCTGGATAAATTGACAATGAAACACAACAGACAACTACACCTTTCGCTGGTCGTTACCATAAAATAATAAATTAGGTAGTATAGAGGTTGGGGGTTCCAGATCATTTTTATGATCTAGTACCAACCCAACCTTAGTCTACTTTTCCATTTGATGGCTAACCAATTTTTGGAAATCTATATATTTTTTAAAATGCGTGACTTTCTTGGAAAAATCACCAAGCGTGACATTCTTGGAAAAACAGGGAAACAAGTAAAGGCAAACAAGTAAAGGGAAACAAGTAAGAAGTGCTTTATTATAAATTCTTAAAGTAAAATTTACTGACAATTCGATGGAATTCACCCTATAACACCATAAAAGTTAGACTCATTCTATAGTTAACCAAATTTTGGCAATCTATATATTTTTATCAAATAAATGCGTTTGTTTCATAGAGCTTTCAACGCATGTTTGGCAAAGAGAGGTGATGCAGAAAAAATAGCAAAACTGGTGGCCACCAGAACCTCTCATGAGGGACTTAATTTGGAATTTGAATTACCACCCGTCTCTCATGAGAGGTTTAAATGTAGGAAAGAGGAGCTCAGCTGTTCCGCCAGGCCCTTCATCCTTTCTGTTTATATTGTGATGTTTAGGAAAGGGAAGCTCAGATGTTTCCGCCAGGCTCGTCATCCTTTCCTTGAGTTATATTGTTTGTTTTTTTTCACCCTCCGGCTTGAGGTTGAACCGGCACTTCTGACAAGCCTAAGCTCGACTATAGCTCTACCCAACAGCCCGACACCATCTCAGGGTGATTTTTTATTTTTTAACCCATGAAATAACGGCGGGGGTCATTATTCCATGGGGTGGCTGTGTATACATTTCGCTAACGAAAGGCCCCCGCTTTTTCCAATCGTTAGGTACTTTGTATACAAGCCACAATTTATCTGCGTAAAAAACCCTTTTATATGCGTTTGTATTTTCATTTTTACGCTTGTGGTAAATAAATGAAATTTTCAAAGATAAAAATTAATACGCATGTGTAAAAAGCGAAAAATCTAGAATCCCCAAAACATAGTGACGTAGTTTGATGACTCATTCGAAAGGGAAACCCCCAGACAAATGTTCCTGTCTCATATGCTAATTCTTCGGGTAAAGGGTCAGAAAGAGGGCAGTATTTTAAATTAAATATACAACAAAACTCACAATACTATCCTGAACTAGGCAAATCAGTGGGTTTGAGGCGATAAAAACACCACAGCTATGGTGTGACGTCAACAGCTAACTGAACTTTTTAGATTTTATAATGTCCGTATGCGTAGCTTGTTACCCCGTCTTTTAGTATATATCTTTTGTCATCGAAACAGCTGAGTGATACTTTATTGATTTCATAACTTCCTAATTTATGGTTTTGACTTCTTATGGTTTTCATAGTGTGATAAATTTGTTTATTTCCAAATAAAGT
The DNA here is from genome assembly GCA_016490735.1 of Pachyseris speciosa. Lineage (NCBI taxonomy): Eukaryota > Metazoa > Cnidaria > Anthozoa > Scleractinia > Pachyseridae > Pachyseris > Pachyseris speciosa. Next base: position 564,986 of record JAEMWC010000434.1, read on the forward strand.
TTCTTTATAGTCTTCATGTTTGATGCTATTCTTAATAATATTCTTCTTAATTCCCTTAGCAGTCTTTCCGCATTCATTATTCTCTTTTATGTATGAATACATCTTAGACCGTAAGCCAACAAATTCAGAAATTGGAATACCAGCTGCTTTATCTTTGAATTTGCCGATTAGTTTTTTGTTTGTCTTATCGAAATATGGAGAGTTTTCGGAGTAATCACTGTTATCAAATTTGTATTTATCATTCCAAAAGTCTCGATACACATCATCAGTTTCAATTTCGTATGTTAACGAGTCAGTGTCTGTGAATAGTAATTTGGCTTTGTTATTATATTTATTTTTGATGTAGTTGTAATGAAAATCATACATGAATGTTTTGCTGAGATCTAGAATACACATACCCACATATGCCGGCCTGTTAAGGGTAAGTGTTTCTTTTATTTTATGCACCGCTACTAGATTTTCATTGAAGATTTTACTGCTAAGAAATGTTGGTTTAGCCGCCATTTTTAATAGTTTTTTCTCGTCGGTGACTAGTTTCACATCTACTCGCTTTCTGATATTTTCCATCGTTTTTCCGAATACACTGTTGTTCATGAGTTTGAAGAAGTCTTTCTCAAAAGCATTTTTAGCATTAGTTCTTTTCTCAGTATTGAAATCAATATATTGCTTTAACCAAGGAGACTGATTGAACTCTAATACTCGATGGACTTTAGTTATTTCTAAACCGAGATCTGTATAGAGTTGAAGGTTCCTGTAATGAAGCACGTATTTTTTCTTATTACTCAATGTTGGAATGAGTTTGTGCACTTGTCCAACTGAAATATTGTATTTATCAGCTATCTTCTTACAATAGTCTGAAAGCATGCTATCAGTTACTTTAATCTTTTCCGGTCCGAGTGGGTAGTTATTATGCAAGTTATGTAACTCTTCAGGATATTCAAGATCAACCTCTAGTATTAAACTCTTTTTGCAGTCTTCTTTGTACTTGTGTAGGTTAAGATTGTTAATCTGTTTTTCAGTCAACCATTTGAAACCACCTATTGGTAGATACTGACTCATAGCCCAGCCATACAGATTGTTAGCGTCAAGATACATTATGTACTTTGAGGACGCCTTCTCATCATAATTATGCATATACTTATTATTTGATTTTCCATATCGGTTAGCTATATAGCTGATTCCCCCACGCATACCCTTTTCGATGAATTGAAACATGTCAATATCCGTCATTAACTCCAGTTTGATGTTAGTCATTTTCAACATGGCGTCCCAGGATAACCCAGGGCTAGTGAAATAATGGCATGGGTCTAGTTTGTAGTATCCTAGACATGTTTTTCTGAAGTTTTCAAAGACATCAGCTAGTAGGAGGATGTCAGATTTAAGGTATAAGTCATGGTATTCACCCATATTTTTAAGAGAGAATGTATCCCACACATTTTGAGCATGTTTATAATCTTCATCTGTAATATGCTTATTGTTCATAATACTGAAGAAGTCCTCTTTTGTTGTCAGCTTTTCATCAAACTTATTGAATGAATCCATGTAGTCATAGGGGTAGACTCCCTTTTGTGACATCAAATCAAGCTTCTTACCTTTGAATTTTTGAGAGGTATATTTAAATAATTCTTTTGGTAAATTACTCACTAGTTTTTCCAAACTAGAGCTCATAAATTGGAAACTATCAATGAAGGTTAGATGATTACCAAGCATGAAAGCCATATATTTTTCCATGTTATTAGGGATTGCATTGATATTCATTTGACACTTTTCACCTTTTTTATTTGTATATATATATGCTTTTTTGACTATTTCACCTATCTCTTGCATTATGAAATGCGAGTCATAACCTCTAAGATTAAGAAATATTACTAGAATTTTATCAGTTATTTGAAAGTTTAGATTACAATCTTGGTGAGCTGATCCTCTATATTTTCCAGTTATATGACAGTGATCTCTGACTCTAACATCAGTTTTTTGTATTCTTTTTCACATATATGACATCTGTTAGCTTTTTGGAATTCTTCTTCGTTTTCTTCAGTCCTTCCTTATGGTTTGTTGAATTCTTTTTTCATAACCTTCTTACAATATTTAACTTCCTCCAACATAGCTTCCATAAATTTATCAACAGCTTTTTCTCCTCTGTGAATTTTCAATGGTTTACTGTATTTGTCATTATAACAACAAACAACTTTGTAGCCGTAGCCGCAGTCTGTGTGCTTCTGGTAGGCTTCTGTGCATGATTTATCATTATCAGGCAGGCATCCATACACTTTTTCTGTGATAGCTTCAAAATCTGCATATATTACAAATGGCACTGGTAGTTGTTTATGAAAATTATTGAATTTTAATATGTTATCACCTTTTGCTGGCATGTTAATTGCCTGAGTTCCATATATTTGGATACAGTTTTCTTTATGATCTGTTAAGACCCTTTCAGAGCTAAAACACTGCAAACAATGCATGCAAAAGTGTTTTCTTTCTTTGTGTTTTGTTTGGTTGTACATAAACTTATTGAAGTCTTTAATCAATGCATAATGTTTGTTTTCATTTTCTATGATCAACAACAGATTCAAACAGTCTTCATACTTTTCTTTTGAAACATAAATTGGATATGGTTGTTTATCTTCATAACCGAAAACATTAATGTTGATCTCATTTTGCTTTTCTATTTTGTTGTACTGTTTGGTAGCGACTGGAAATTCAATTCCTGATTAATTCAAATTTTTAATATATTGCTTGTCAACTTTTTTAATTCTCTATGGTATTTAGCTTGAGGATTTAAATACCGGATATGACACCATCTAAAGCATTCATTGTCCTCATTTTTCATGTTAATCAATCCCTTTGCACTGTTTCTGAGTTCTTGTGGTAGTTTAATATATGAAGAGCCTCTCATTGGTTGATATTTTACCACATTAAGATAATGATTGTCAACAGATTGAATAGTCCAACCAGATCCCTCTGAAATCCAAACTGCAATCTTATTTAATATATTTTGTTTTGACACTTGTAGTGATTTAGTTATCTCTAGATCATTTATGATTGTTTGAGACACACCGTTGAAATAGGCGGTCTTATGCATTATTTCCCCATCTGACATTTTTGTGAATGTTACCTTTAGTGTTTCGACAAATTTCAGTCCTTTCATGGATTTTAGTACATTTGTGATATGGTATGCAACAGCCTTTCTTGTGTTTTGTAGTTGCACAAGTGGGTCTTTGTTATTCCTAATGCTAATTTCATATGATTTGGTATAACCTTTCAGAGCTTTGCCTTTTTGCTCTATTTTGGTTCTAGGTTTGCTACTGGTTTTTGAACTACATTTTTGGTTCTTGGTTTAGGAACTGGTCTATCCCTAAATTCTAATGGTGGAAGAATAATATTGTCTTCATAATCTTGAACCATTTGATTTACACTCTTGCGAGGTGTTGGAACTGGTTTAGGAATTGATCTCTCATTTGGCTTGGTATCATCTACTACAATAATTTCAGGCTTCTTCTTATCTTGCTGTAATGATTTAATCATTTTAATTAATTGATTTTTTGACAGTTTTTTTAAATCTGATTTATTCATACTATTATTATTACTTGAGATAAATTTTTTCATTATATATATATTCTATAGATTTTTCTTTAAATCCTTTTTGAAATGCGCGTTTAAATATGAATTATTCAAGTAATCCATTGGATGAATCCTTTGAACAGTTTTAAAATTATTATATTATTTTTTATTTTAAATGTGTTCAATTTACTTGTTGATTTTCAATAATCACCTGGTTAATTCTGTGTTTTTTCGTCTTAATGTGACACCATTTTCAAGCAAGTGTGTAGTTTCGTCTGTGTTACAAATATCGCAATACCATTCTTTATTAAGCATGCATTCCGTCTTATGTTTCCTCAATTCCTCAGCGGTAAAAATCTTTGGTCTACCTCGACCTCTCTTGATATTTTGATTTTCCATATATAATATTATATGATTCTATATATTTTTAAATAATTGATGGTGCGTTTTAAATAGCCAGAAACAATCATATTTTTGGCTATGGATTGCAAAGAACAGTATATACTGAGACGTTTTATTACATATATGTTAGATAATTATTGTTTAAATCATCTCACATATCCTTTAAATCCCTGAATGGTATCCAACTGTTAAAGTCATCACTATATCCCTTCCACTTTACTAAAAAGCTTGTTTCTTCTTGTAATCCCTCCGAATGACTTTATCATAATAATTCAGGTTCATAAAAACTCCCTTCAATATCTTCACCACTGAGATCCTTTATTTTGTATGTGATTGGATTAGTGTATTGGATCTTATTTATTATGAATAATTCTTCAGTCCAGTTTGGAGTATAACCTTTATCAAAAGTCTTTCTTTTGTATTTACTAATTCGAACCTTATCACCTACTTTAAATTTTGGTTTATGTTGTAATGTTTTCATTTCACCATATAAATTAAAATACACTATTCTTTCATTCTCTTTCCTTGAAGCCTCAACAGGTGTCATCTTTATGCTTGAATGTTTTGTGTTATTGTACTGTTTTAATATTTTAGGTAACATATTGAGATACATTGTATTGCCTTGAATAGTGAACTGCTTCCACATTTTGGACTTCATTGTTCTATTCCATTTTTCAACCACTGAGGACCTTTCTTCATTCTCGGTGGAGTACATATGTATCATATTTTTCACTAGCAAGTCCTTCAAGTGTTTGTTGTAAAACTCTTTACCTTTATCGACCCATAGATATTGTGGTTTTCTTTCTCTGAATATTGTTTGAAATGCTTCAGTTACAGTTTCACCCTTTTTATCCTTCAGAGGAACAATCCAACCATATTTACTGAAAACATCGATAACCATCAAAAGATATTTATAACCTTTATTCCATTTGCTGAATTTTTGCATTTCAACAAGATCAGCAGCCCATATTTCATCAATTTTATTTACAGTCACACGCCGTCGAGTAAAATTACGTTTTATGGGTGTATGTAATTCATCTGCTAATTTTTCT
>JAEMWC010000434.1:575000-587500 GCA_016490735.1 Pachyseris speciosa
TTCTATTATGTTAGATAATTTTATAAAAATTTTATCGCCTTCTTTTATGTCAGATAATTTTACAATAATCTTATCGCCTTCTTTTATGTCAGATAATTTCACAATGTTTACGATAATTTTATTGACTTCTTTTATGTTAAATATTTTTACAATGTTAACAATTATCTTTGCTTTTATGTTAGATAATTTTGTAATCTATGTTTTAATGGGCTTTACGCATTTTTTTCATCATAATATCACCTGATCCTGATATCAATCTATTGAGTATCATATCAGTACTTTCCTCTTGCTTGGGTGAAGATTGAACATTTGCTTTTTGCTCTTTTCTCATATTCGCAAGTCTTTTCATTATAAGGTCTCCTGACTTTTCGGATATTTTTTTGCCCAATTGATCACCTGCATGAGATACTCCTGATTCTAATGCCTTTTTACCAAGGAGTTTGGCGAACTTTTTCACAACTGACGACACAACACTCTTCATTGGTTTGAAGATGTTATCAACGATAATTCCTGATCCTTTGTGCTGGTACACAAATTTGCCAAGTTTTGGATGATAAATCCTTTTGAATTCATACGGCTTCATTATACTAATGTGTTATATACTTTTTAAAATAAGTGAAAATGCTGTCTCTGCTCCATTTAAATCGACCAATTTTCTTTTTCCATCTGTAATATGAATCCGTATGCTTGAGATCGTAATCTTATTCACCGGATTGTATGTGACTCTTCGTGGCTCAAGTGTGAATGAATAACTTGGTTGCAAAACACTGGTTGAAAAAGAATAGATTATGTCTGTATCCTGACCGTCAACAAATGAATCGTTGATCAAGTCACAATGGACATTAAGAATATCAGTGTCTTGTGATAAATTTGGTACTCGGGGTCCAACGTTTGTCCCACTTGTCAATACTTTCTTATCAAACCCAATTAATTCATTAAAATTACTGGCTGTCAAATCAAGCCGATAATTTGAGGCCAATGTAATCGTAACCCTGAATGTTGTATTATCAAATTCGAGAGTGATAGGATACGTATCACCAGTTTTTGTTTTATCTTTAATACACGTATTAAAGTCTGTGTAATTCCAAACTCCTGCTGGGAAGGTGATGTCTTGAAATGTTGAACCACTATCAGAGCTATATTTAATTAATTGATTGTTATATCCAGCGTTAACATTGAACCATGTGAATGACATGTTGATAACTCGATTAAGTCCAACAATATATTGTTTGTTGCTATCTAAAATAATGGGTCTTGTGAATATTGTCATGAAATCCTCAGGCTTGTTGTTACCTTGATTCTTGACGCTAAAAGATGATAAAACTATCTCTCGTTCCATTTATATAATACCCTTAGATTAAATTTTGAAGTATTGATTATATAATTTATTACATTGTGATTTGTTGATTGTCGCTGTCTTAAGTAATATGTCCAAAATAGCGACTCCCGTGTTACGCATCTCAAAACTTGTATTACCCGCCAGTATTTCACCAACAATCAATTCCAATTTTTTTGCAAGCTGCTTTACGTTATTATAAAACATAATATTTCCAACTTTCTGTTTTCTTCCTCGAATTCCAGAACCTTTTATTGTCTTCAGTTTACTGTCATAATGTTGAATGTATTGATTTAAAGTACCTCTTACTGTGTTTATTTGTTTGTTTCTCATCTGCCTCTCAGCTTCTGATATAGCTCCTTTGTTGAAATCTTTTGTGACCGCTGCTTTCAATCCATTTAGTTGTTTCCTTATTGTTTTAGCATCCTTTATGATTTTATTAAGACAGGTCTTAGTCTTTTCTGGTGTCATTTCTGGTTCATTTAACCTCATTTTCACATCATCATAATTCGGAAGTTTAAGGTCATCCAAATATTTATTCATGAGGTCTGCTTCTTCAAGTGCATAATCAACACCTTCATCTTCATCGTATTCTGGTGGCAAATCATCAGGTTGCTCAGGAAAATACTGTGGATCGACATACAACTCCTTTTTGCCTTCTAATACATCTTTCATGGATTGTTCATACGTTGGTGGTACTGGAACAATTTGTTTTTCTTGATTTGGTGGAACATAATCACCAAAATTAATCTGACCCTCGACGTCCATGTCTTCAAATGGATCAACTTCTGGTGCATAGTCAATATCAACTTCCCCTTTCTTTACTGGTCTTTTTTTCCTTATTGGCAGCCTCGAATTTATGTTACTATCAATAACATCATCTAATTTGCTTGTCACAGGTTTGAATACTCTTGCCAATGATTCTTGACTTGTCTGCTGACCAATTATGTGTTTCGTAATCATATCATGGACTGTATTTATCTTATCACCTAATTCTGATTTTCTCTTTGCAAGTTCTTTCCACTTAAGTAAACTCATTATACTATTAAGTTATATAAATTTTTTCACATCAAAATATGACATATCATATATAAAAAACAATGTTTTGCATTGTGTATTGCACCGTGTTGAATAATATACCTATATAATATAATGAAAATACCAAATTATGACACCAAAGACGATGTGGTCTCGAACTATAAACAGTTGTATGATTTCATGCCTGATAAATCATTTAGGATGCTATTATGTGGTCCAAGTGGATCTGGAAAAACAAACAGTTTGATGCATATGATATATAATTTGTTGTACTTTGACAAAATATACCTGTATTGGAGCAGTCCAAGTACCAAAAACTTTTGAATGTGTTCCAGCCAATAAGTAATGAGGTTGGCTATCATGTCATTGAAGCAAGTAATGATCAAATACTTCCTGTATCTGAATTAACAGATGATGGTCAGAAACTGGTAATATTCGACGATTTTGTTTGTGATAATAACCAGAAACCACTGATTGGCTATTTCATTCGAGGAAGACACAAGAATTGCAGTGTGATTTATCTGAGTCAGAGCTACTACAAGACACCAAAAGACATTCGACTTAACTGCTCACATTTCTGCATTTATGATTTCCCAAGTGCAAACGAAAGGAGTTTGATTTGTCGTGAAAACAGTATTGCAAAAGAATTATATGAAAAAGCAACAAATGAGCCATATACTTTTGTATATATTGATAAGCGCCGAAAATTCACAACCAAGAACTTCAATGAAAAAATGTAATATAAATTAATAGTATATGAGTTATTCAAATAGACTGTTACCATCCCAATCATTAATGACAAGTCCACAACGTGGATTACCAGGTGTTGGTTTTAAATTAACTGATGATGGGAATTATGATATCGAAAACAAAAAATTGACTAATGTAGCAGCACCAACTGCAAATAATGATACAGCTACAAAGGGGTATGTTGATACACAGGTTGCAGGTATTGATGTTTCTCCATTTCTTAAAAAAGATGGAAGTGTTTTAATGACTGGCAATCAGAATTTTGGGCGGTTTATTATTACAGGTCATGGTATTGGAACTAACTCGGGAGATCTAATGAATAAATCTTATATTGACACTAATCTCGCATCTAAAAGCAGTATCGGTCAAACTCTACTTCGAGATGGAACACAAGAAATGACTGCTAATTTGGATCTCGGAGGTAACAAATTGATCAACTGTGCAACACCGACAGAAAATTCTGATAGTGCAAACAAATCATATGTTGATGACCTTGTTTTTTCAGCATCAGGTTCTCAACGTAACCCGTTCGCATTTTTACTAAAGGACAAATCTAAATCTTCCTCGGTTCAAAATGTAGAAAACCTTCAAATTGAGAATTTTGACAAATCACCTTATCACATAAACAAGTCCTCATTGTCTTTTTTCATTAAACGAAGTGGCAACTTTACATCCAAAATTCGTTTTAATGTGACATCTTTGAGTAATGGACGGTACACATTTGTTACTGAGTTTTTCTCACCCTCTGACCCTCGAAATGCAACAGTCGGATTATTCCTTCCGACTATAAACATGCGCGACGCGGGACAGTCATTCCAAAAACCTTTTCCTAAAACTCCGCACGTTGATGGTTACATGAAAAAACTTTTCCAGATAGAAAAAACCAGTGTGGGCAAGCATTAAATTGAGGTTGAGCTAAGTAGCACAGCTGCTACACCTAATACTAACACACATTTAATTGTTTATGGAGCCTTTGGCTTTCATACCAATTTGTCTTACTTTGTCCATGACCCAGCTTATAAAGTGAAAACGGCAATGTTGCGTTTGGTGTTAATGTTGACATGAAATTAAACAAAATCCTCAACCTGCAGGATAACCCCTCAAACCCACAGGACGCTGTAAACAAAAGTTATGTTGTGTGAATGATATATGAAATGAATCATATATGAACTGCGGAAATGAAATCAAATGAAGAATGATCCTCGCAGTTGTGAACGCAATTTATGCAATTGCGAAAAGAAGCCTGAAAAAAATTCAGGACTTCAACGGGGTTTCAACCCGTGACCTCGCGATTACCGGTGCGATGCTCTAACCAACTGAGCTATGAAGCCACTGACGTTGGGAGCAGGTCAATTGTGGGTTATATGTTCCCGTGAAAGAAATGAGTGTGAATGATATATGAAATGAATCATATATAAACTGCGGAAATGAAATCAAATGAAGAATGATCCTCGCAGTTGTGAACGCAATTTATGCAATTGCGAAAAGAAGCCTGAAAAAAACCAATTTGTTTCTTTTCTTTTTCCAATTTCTTTCTTTTCGCAATTGCATAAATTGCGTTCACAGCTGCGAGGATCATTCTTCATTTGATTTCATTTCCGCAGTTCATATATGATTCATTTCATATATCATTCACACTCATTTCTTTCACGGGAACATATAACCCACAATTGACCTGCTCCCAACGTCAGTGGCTTCATAGCTCAGTTGGTTAGAGCATCGCACCGGTAATCGCGAGGTCACGGGTTCAAACCCCGTTGAAGTCCTGAATTTTTTTCAGGCTTCTTTTCGCAATTGCATAAATTGCGTTCACAACTGCGAGGATCATTCTTCATTTGATTTGAAAAGTTATGTTGATAATCAGGTTTCGCTAAAATTAAACACAACAGCACAAACGACTCTTAACATGGCTAACCACAAAATAACAGATGTTGGGGCTCCGGCCGCCGACAAAGATGTTGCCAACAAATTTATGTTGACCAGGCCCCTTTTCTTAAACTTGATGGGGGTCAAATGGCAGGTGACATTGACATGCACAACAACACGCTCGCAAACTTAAAAGACCCTGTGGCTCCAACTAGTGGGGCAACCAAAAGATATGTCGACGCAACCCATGTTGAAGCTTCAGGAACAGGCAAGCAAGAAAACCCTTTTAAATTTATCATGGAAGACGTCAACGAATCTTCTTCTGAAAATAATATTAGAGAGGTCAAAATCACCAACTTTACAACCTCCCCTCACCAAATAAACAAAAACGCGTACAAATTTACGCTTATCGATGACAAAGATGGAACCGAACAGTACCGTAGCAGAATTAGTTTCAACCTTTTCACACTCCCAATTGGTTTTTATACCCTTGTTGTGGAGTTTTTCCCTCCGGAGATGCGAAAGGTAAGCGTGTATGCAACTGCCGACACACTGTCATTTGGTGCACAAACCTCAAAAACATTTCAAGCGACTTCAACCATTGCTGCATATGTCAAAACGATACTTCACTCTCAAAAACGACAAGCCGGACAGCGAGAATATATTTACCTTGATTTGCATGGAAAAACCGCTACCTCCGAGCCCACTGCGCGTATGGTTCTTTATGGGGTAAATGGAACAGTGTCAAAAGTTCCCTCAACTGTATTTGAACAGCTTTTCTTTGCGCAAGACGGAAAAATGAGAACGCAAATTGATTTGGATTTAAACGGTAAAGAACTTTTTAAAGCAAAATTAGGTGGACCTTTGAATTTAAATGGCAATACGGTTAACATAAATGACAGTCCCCTATTCAGCTCAAGCCTGCGTGGTATAAAAATGCAAAATAATTTGAATATGAATGGACATTTGATTCAAAGACCCAAATTGGGTAGTAATTTGGATTTGAATGGATATTACATCACCAATGGAAGTAATGCCATGTTTGGGGGGAATATATATCAAATGGTTATGCACACCAACTTGAATTTAAATGGCTACAGATTAGTTGGAAAAAATGGAGGTGGGTTTGAAGTTGATGATAATGGTCGGTTAAAAATGCATGAACAGGTGGATTTGAATAATGAGAGTGTTTACAACAATAACGTTCTTCTTTTCGCTTATCAACACGGGGCAATGAAAATAGCCCGTCCCTTATTATTACCTGGAGTGGTTTATAATTTAAGAAGTGACCATATAACGGGACCAAAAACTCGTGGTACGCGCGCAAACGCTTATGATATTTTTCCTTCGTTTTGGAGACCTCATGGGTTGTTTTTCTCTAAATTTCTAAGTTACAGAGTTTTCATTGTGTCAGGCAATTTTACAAATTTGTCGATTGATATATATATTCTTTTTGTTAGATCCCCTAACAGTTATTCGTGGAGTCGAATACAAGATGCTTTCCAAAATGGAAGAGCTGGACAATGGTTAAATTCAACGGGCGATTTTTCACGATTTCCGCTCCACAATAGCTCCTAAAATGTTCTGTGGTCAATGGATATACCCAGGGGGGGGGTTAAAATAATAATTCAGGGGAAGTACCTTCCTCGCGAAGGATAAAAAATACATTTGTCTCTTTTGTTTGAAGTGAAGTTGGATTGAAATTGACGCATAATTATCCACACAAAATATAAGAAAGAACGAAAGAATATTTTTGACTGGAACCACATTTCAGACAAACTGTCAAGAGAACAAGTAAATGAATTGAAACGTTACTATGAAACATATCATAGAAAGTGTTGGGCATTCAAAAAAGCTTTGAAGCGATTTAAAAAAATAAAGTTACTTGGTAATTCTCTTTCGGTAATTTTTGCATCTGGAGGTTTGGCGGCTTCTGTTGCTACAGGAGGTGTAGCTCTTGTTGCCATTTCAACTTCAGCTGTTTTAATTCAAGGATGGATGAAACATAAAAATCTTGATCTCAAGATACAACAATGTGTGTATGCATTTCAAACGTACCAACATCTATTGAATTCCATTAAAAATATGTTAAGATCTGGAGATTACGATTCAAATCATTTACAAATGACAATGACCCAAACTGACAATTTTATCTGTGATAACAGTCCAATAGTTGACAAGTTTTTAACAAAACACAACAAATTTTTTACTTCTGAAGAATAGATTCAATTTTATCACCAATCAATAACATTATTTGATCCCAGACATACTCATAATTTTTTATAGTATTCTTAGATCTCGTCGTTTTAATCTTTTTATGTGGAATATTCATCATTATGAACAACTTCTTGATAATGAATTTAATACTTATCATCCTTTTACGCTTTTTATCAATTTGTGGAAACACATTTTTAATCTCATTAAATACAACACAAATTTTGTAAATATTGTCTCGATTTATTTGACTTTTGGAAATGTTATATATGACATTTTCAGTATGGTATTTTTGATGATATATTGATTTTCTCTTGAACCTGTATTTGTTTTCATAAAAATTAACATAATCAGTCACATATTCGTAAGAAAAAACTGTTCCACATTTTTTACAAACAATCATTTTATTTTCACTTTCTTCGATTTTTGGTTTATCACAACAATTTTCTAATTTAACAGTCGGTTTATCAATTATTTTATAGCAAAATGGACATTCAACGTAATTCTCTTCAATTAAATAAGAGTGTATTTCTTGATTACAAGTCATATATATATCATATTGATATTTTATTTTTATGTACTTCAACATGACGTCACGCATAGGGATCAAACGCATTTTAAAAAATATAGAGATTTCCAAAAATTGGTTAGCCATTAAATGGAAAAGTAGACTAAGGTTGGGTTGGTGCTAGATCATAAAAATGATCTGGAACCCCCAACCTCTATACTACTAAATTAGGTTAATGCTCTAGTCAATTGAAACCACGGACCCCCGACCCCCGGGACATAGCAGAGAATGAAACAATTTGACAGTGTTACATTTGTGTAAACTAACCCGCCCATCGGGGGAGTATGTTGGTACAATCCCCGCCCTCATGGCCCGGGTATGTAAACTATTTTGGAGACTTGATTTCCATTATAGTTGACCAATCTTTTATATACACACGGAATGGACTAATATATAAGTACGTACGTCCATTGCTGGAGAAACCTAGATCTGCCCAGATAAAACACGCAATGCACTTAAGTACTTATTAGTGAGGAAGAAGATTGTCAGAAACACATTTAACTCAGTAATTTGTTTTCTGCCATTGCACAATTTAAACTGCTCATGCCCATAGTGACAAGTGAGTATTGCTGTCAAACAAAGGTGCGGTATGCAACATGAATACATGTGCTTGGATTTCTTATGTCTAGTACAATTAAACATGTTGTATTTCAGTTCACTCCAGGTTTCTCTATGTTTAGTTCTCCAGATCTATTGCCAGCTAGACAACACAAAGCTCAACAAAATATATCTGACCCTCTGAATCTTTAGCAAGAAAAATAAATCAAATCCAGCACAGTCCTGCATTAACTTCAAATAAAACTTTGGCGATCCCGGTGACCACACGATATATGGAATACAGCATAGCATGGAAAACAGCAAAATGAATTAAACTAAACGTTTTTAAAGGGTAGAGTGCATGGAAGGGTGCTACTTCTCTCTTGTTACCTCTGCGTAACCATTACCTTTACTTGACACCTAAAATAACAAAACGATTTGTCAAAAAAATGCATGCAAGGGTTTAGCATCCCACGGTCAAATGTTTCATAATTCATCAATTATTGTATTTTGGTCGTACAACAGTGTAATGTAACAGAGTTATATAAATGAACGTCAAATGCTTTGCAAGTAAAAACCCACGTATAAGCACCCAATTTTCTCAAAGTAGGCTCAACAAATTCTCAGGCATATTTGTAAGGTACTTAAATGTTAGGCTCTTATAAGTTTTTACTGTACTTACATTTTGGACATATCGAACTACCCTTTGGGGCGGGGGCTTTCAAGCCAATGCAGGACGGATGGAATCACTTCACTGGGTATTCATTGTTTTCACATGCTAACATCACCTCTCTCCTTGACTGCACAACCAATACCGCTCAGGATCAACTGCAAAAACAAAATTTCCAAGCTTAATACAGCCAGCCTAATTTTATGGTGACATGACTTTACAAGTTCGCTTTCAATAATAGACCGAGCCAACACTTAGGCAATGCCGCAAGGACAAGTGCGATTTTAACAATTATTTGAACTTCGGTACCAAAATAATGAAAGTCGCGCCATGTTGTGGTTTGCCTATCCACGCCGAGTTTCCTGAGATGAAAAATGAATATGCTTGTGTGGAATTAAATGAAACATGCCTATCTGGGTTTTCATATTGCCCGTGCTCTATCGATTAGTAAAACACACATACCTTTACAGTCAGGACATAACAGGAAACGTCTGGACTAAAGAGAAGCCCAACACAATCGGACATCACAATCCCTGCTCCAAATACCCGGCAAATCGGCGAAAGCGTTACTGGCCCCGTCCCCCGGGAAAATGCTTTATTACAATAACGTTTTCCCCGGCCATACCCCCGTTACTCCCCCGCTATGTCCTGCGGATCGGGGGACCGTGGTTAAAGTACCTTAGTACCTTAGTCGATCAAACTTTTTAGATCCTCGGCTAAAACATCCTTCTTTGGTCCATCATGGCGATAACAAACTTTGCAAAGCATTATTCCCGGAATCCACGATGGAGTATATCAAGAAAGCGACAATACTGTATGCAAAATTCAGGGACACCCAAAGAGCCAAATCAACCAAAAGATAGAAAGGCATTTTTCAGTACCTTACGGTGTTTGATGTCTGTTTAATAAAGTGATGTTTTCGTTAGCTAGAAGAATTTGATCTGTTCGGATGTCCTAGCTGAAATTTTAGTTGCCCGTTAATGTTAGGAAACAAAATTTTCCTTTGAGAAAATTCCAGCTGAAATAAACTTCCACGAACTTTCTAGGGAACTATTTTCTTTCTGAAAATACTAGGTGACGTTTTTGACTGCCAAAAACAGCAAATATGACCCCTCTGAAAATGTCATTGCGAATCTTTTAGACCATGTTTCAGTTACGAAAATCCGAGTGCACTCTTAAATGGACGCCGAAAGCCAAAGGCGAACTACCCTCCATCGAACAGATATCCTAGTCCCAGCCTAGCCAAAAGTGAGAAGGCAGGCAAACATTTTTTTCTGTGAGCCTGCAATTGCATTTGGCTGGTGCCTAAAAAGGCTCATTCATTCCCAGTTTCCAATTTGTCCCTTGACGTACAAGAAGGTTGCTAGCCATACATTTACAGTCTTGGGTCCTCTTGCAACCAGGAATCATTTAAACTTAAAACGATGGTGACAAATTTACATCCTTCAGAAGTTTGAAATGTATGGCTTTTTATCGTAGAAATGAACTGCTGAGTGCTGAAATTAATCTTTTGAGTCTAAGCTTGAGCAACAGCCTGTATGTGGGGGAAAAGGTAGACAAGAGTCATGGAACATGACTGAGTTGTAAGTGATTATATTGTCTCCTTTAAAAAAAGAGCAGCCAAGTGACAGAGTATTTTTATATCTTTTTGTGGTGCCAAATTTGTAAAATTTTATGTGGTTAATTTTCATAAGTTTGATCAGTAATAGACTGGAAGACTGGGGAGAGTGTCATAGCATGTAGACGTGTGTTGCCAAGCTCCGTTAGCCGGACAATTTTCTACCTTTTTATTAAACGTCCATGGAAAAATTCCTTATTACTCCAAAAAGGAAAAGCAGGAATCGCAGTATTTCGGAGCTGTCTCCTGAGGACAAAAGATTAAGAGTCGAATTCTCCGGCCAAGATATCGAGTGTCGAAGACGACGTCATGGAAGCACTTGGCTCCAAAATAGACTTAGTATTATCGAAGCTGTCTAACCTGGAAACAAAAATGGAATAACTGAGCGTTGCTGTCAAAGGACTACAAAGCAAGGTAACGTCTTTGGAGATAGAATTAAACTCAGTGAAAGCGAAACATAAAGCCTTATACGATAACTTCACTTCCATCGAAAAAAATATCGCATTCGTTGACGATCAACTACAAGAATTGATAACTAAGACTTATGAAAACAAAGACGACGTCAGCGACACACGCAAAAAACTGCTATACTAGGAGGATTACAGTCGACCTGAAAATTTCAAATTTGAAGGCATCCTCGAAACTTTCGCATCGAGCGAAGAAGATGGAGCCACTCAACAGGGCGAGGCGTCCTCCGAAAATACAAAAGCGGTGTTAACGGAGTTCTCAGAGAACGTTTTGGGATTAGAAGACGCACAAAAAATATCGCATTCGTTGACGATCAACTACAAGAATTGATAACTAAGACTTATGAAAACAAAGACGACGTCAGCGATACACGCAAAAAACTGCTATACTAGGAGGATTACAGTCGACCTGAAAATTTCAAATTTGAAGGCATCCTCGAAACTTTCGCATCGAGCGAAGAAGATGGAGCCACTCAACAGGGCGAGGCGTCCTCCGAAAATACAAAAGCGGTGTAAACGGAGTTCTCAGAGAACGTTTTGGGATTAGAAGACGCACAGAGTATTGAATATCAACGGGTACACCGATTGGGGAAGCCGAGAAAGGAAAATGAAAGAGGAAGGATCATCATTGCGCGATTTCTAAGGTTTTCAGACAGAGAACGGGTACTAAAATGCGGACGAAAACTCAAGGACACAGGATACAAGATGTATGAAGACCTCCCTAAAGAAATACACGAGATGCGTAAGCTTCAAATGGAGAGGCTGAAGAACGCTAGGAAGGATGACAAACGAGCATATTTCAGTAAATCGGAGCCCGACAAACTCTACATTAATGGTAAATATGTTAAAATGTAAAATCTAAAGAAGTTTATCTGGGTAAGGTTTCTATCATGGTTATTCATTCGTTCTAGAATATGCTAATTTAAGAAGTAGTAGAAAATTCCTGCCACTTTTTGACACTTACTAGTTGATTTGCTACACCTCAATGGCGTTCCACGATTGCTTGATTTTTCACACTCCGGTGAAAGGGCTTCGAGTTGAATGGTGTAGTAGGTGGTTGTTTTGTGCGATTTGTTAACCTTTTTTTGCCCTCAGTCTTCGTTTTCGTTTTATGTATATATGGTTTCATCGCAATCTGTTAGATATAAATTTAAGCCTATATCACTTAGATCCACTCATTATATCCTGCTCACTATCACGTTTGTTGGAAATGTAAGGTTAATTTACTTGTATGAATAACGTTTGCTTGAATGTGTTATCCTTAAATGTAAGAGAAATTCGTGATCTCAACAAACGTAAATCGATTTTCACATGGGTTAGGAACCAGAAGGCGGACATTATTTTTTGCAAGAGACATTTAGTACGCCAGACGTTATTGATAGTTGGAAATATCAGTGGCCGGGAGATATGTATTATTCACACGGATCAAATCATAG
>JAEMWC010000434.1:595000-662500 GCA_016490735.1 Pachyseris speciosa
CAACAGTTTTGGACTTCACCGACTGAACGTTGGTATGACATAGAGTTAACAAAGATGAACGTTCCTTTTGTGCTAGTAACAATGGGCTGCGTTGAACAACAGTGCGAGTAGAAGTTGGTCGAAAGGTGTCAAGTTGAATATTTAATTCACTAACTTCACTCAGATTTTGCTCACCAAAACTATATAACTTTGTCATATTAACGCTACAAACAAATTTCGGTTTTCCTTCCCATTTTATGGAAAAATAATTGTGCTTTCATGACCATCCGATAAACAAAGCGTACATTTCGAACGTGGAAATTCGCTAATTCTCCTGTTTGACACGCAAGAATTTTTAGCTCACGTGGCAAACATCTCGACATTCCCTCTGAAAATCCTTCGAGGCTTCGAATTTGCAAACATTCCTATAGACACTTCTCTTAACTTATCAGTTGTTCAAGTTTGATTCACTATCCAAAACAAAATTTTCGCTAGTCAGACTTCTTTGCCAGACATTAATCCTGTCAAGCAATTTCAGTTAGGTACTTTGTTTTTCAACCACAATACTGACGTGCAAATTATCAGCTTTTTGCAAATAGTATGTTTGACATTGGAAAGTATTATAATAAAAATAATAGTCTTTTTTCACCGTAAAATAAATTCTTTAAAATACCTTGAAGAGACACTCTATAATTTAACATATCTATTAGACTGAACTAACTTTGAAATTGGAATTCTTACATCTGGTGCGAAACAGTCTCTAAATTTAACACAGCAGCTTAAATACAAAAACGGATGCTCTTTTGAATGCAAAATGCGATTTGAATTTTAATGGCATGAAATATAATAACTCACTTGAAAGAAGACAAATTATTTGAATCACATCAATTATTTATTAAGTTTCACCTTGTAATGAAAATGCTCTAGAAACACTATTAACAGAAATGCGTTTAAGACGGAGTATATTGCCATTTCAGCCGTCTCTCTGTGTCACTGCCAGCGCGTGATGTAAAGAAAAACACTTTTGAAACCTTGCCTTCAAAGAAATAAATTGCCAATAAACGGCACATAATAAGCACTATTTCATATTACATAATTACCAAATCAATGCCGTGCTCTGATTGGTCAATCAGGTATGGTTTATTGTGCCAGTGAACCCATGAAAATTTCGCGCGTCTTCTGAATTATTATACAAAAGCAATATACCACAAGTTTCTATGGTTTATAGGCATTGTTATGAAGCTGATGTTTATAATTGTTATTCCCGTTGTTTAAGGTTCAAGGTTCGTTCACGCATGAATTGTGTGAGTTCCAAATTATGTAGTGATTTCTCGCTGTGGGCTTGTTTGGGAATTCCTGCTGACCTTGGCTGGGACCTCTGTTATTTGTTTGCAAGTTCAATATTCGTTGTGTATTCGCGTTGGTAAGTTTGGGTATTCCTGAATGGGCAACGTCTAGAGAATATCATATTCCCACCGTCTGTTAACCCAAACAGGTCTATAGAACATTCAGACTTAGTCAGTCAGTCGGCTGCTCGTAGACAGTAGTTGGTTGTTCAGTCAATCGGTGGAGGATTGTCAGATGTAAAGAAGAATATGTGTAAAGCTATCACCCGAAGATAAAAGTCATTGTCGTAGAGTCTTGGTGTCTACTCGCTAGGCGAGTGTGCCTTCTGCATGAGTAGGTCCGTCTGAGGAAGTTCCCGGCACACTCAGCGGACAATCTAACATTTTTGTTGGAGAACCTACAAGAATCCTAACAGCATGATAAGCCACTTGGGACGTTGGAAGAACACTTGAAGAATTTGAAGATCACGAGCCTTTGGCTTGGGATTTACGAATTCTTCGAGTGTTCTTCCAACATTCCGCATGGTTTATCAGCCTATAAACCATAGAAACTTGTGGTTTATTGCTTAAATGAAATTCAGCATTTATAAGACAGTATTCTGCAGTTTCAATCAAATTTGCGCGCCTCAAATCGATAGTCATTGTGACCACCAGCCTGGTAACCAGGCCTTCCCTCTTTCCCGGTCCCCCTTATCCGTGCAAAGTCTGCGAAGGAGCGGGCGAGAGAACGCCTATCAAATATTGCCAAAATTTAGCCAAAATACCCCTAATTTTCGCGCAAAACAAAAAGCCGTGGTTGGAATTTTCTAGTTTCCATGCCGTATCTTGTGAAAGCTTACCGCCGACGCGACAAATCCGTACAATTGAAGTTTCCACAAAGGACGGTGGGTTCTAACTTTGTGGATTAACCTTTTTAGTCCGTTATGCACATGTCATCGGCTCCCCCGTGGGGTCGACGCCCGGGCTAACCAGGGGGAGGGATTGTAAAATCAGTCAAGCAAACCTGAGGAATTTCCCGGGAGTCGGCGAATGTCTCAAGACAAAGCCCCCTGGGTGTGCTCCCCTTGTCTCTCAGCAGAAAATCCCCGGACATCCTTTTCAAACATGTCACACAATCTTCTCTGGGAACACCGCTCGGGCTTTCATCAGTACTAGCCGCACAAATCTGCTCCGTTTCTCAAAGTATCTCAATATTTTTCTTTCTGACCTGATTCGCTTTAGTGTCTCAGACGCTGTTGACAGGCTGGCATCTTTACGTGTTGATTTTGCTATTACATGTACTTTAACTAGAAATGAGTGGTTATACAAATTTAGTATATACCACACAAGTGAATGGTGCTTTTCGCGAGCTCTTACTGGTTAACTCGGAGGTGATTAGCAAGTACTATTCACCTCCGAGCAGCCGGCGCGCGAGATTTTACAATTTTCGACCGCTTGCTGGTATATTGTCACACATAAAGTAATGTTTTGGTTCGCTAATTCAGCTTGTGTGGTATTTACTAAAACAATTATTCACCTCAGTGTCGGTGAAAGTGGTGGATATCCACCACTATTCACCTCCTCGTCGGTGAATAATTGTTAAATGTTTTGACATTAATCCACAGTAACCCTGTGTTTTTAACGGACAGGACTCGTGTCTCGAAAAAAAATCTGGAAATCCCATAGCAATATCACATTATCAATTTATTTATAATTCCACACGCCTGTTGCTTTGTAGTTTCCTCTACACACAACTTCTTGAAACCCACTGGGTCTTGGGCTTCCTGACTGCCTAACTCTCTTTGCAATCGTTTGCATAAGAAACAAACACGACTAGAAAGGAACTGGGGATGACTGGCTGTCTTAAAACAGGAACCCTACAGTGCGCTAGTGAACAGTTATACCCTCCAAAGAGGCTCTAGATTCACAGGCAAATACTAGCACATATATGTTCCCTACAAACGGCAAAAAAGTCACTAAACTTAGCAAGTTAAATTTCTAACATTCCCTCACATGTGTCTTCTAGTCATACCTGTGCTACAAAGGCCGGTATACAAAGGTTTGGCTTTTTGTACCTTATCCACGAGTTAGCCATAGGCACCCTTTGATTGTCAAAGAACATTGCCCTGTATATATATATATATATATTTTTTTTTTTTTTTTTTTTTTTGCTGTTATGCGCTTCCCTTTCGGAAAAAAAAAACGGGCCTAAAGTACGTTCACAGAGACCGTCACCTACGATAGTTTCGCTTTCAACCCTTCAATTCAGCTAAGCTCATCTGTATGCGCATTAACATTCATGCGCGAATTGAATGACCTGAAGAGCACGTGAAACGACTGACGGGTACAAAGGATCGTTTGATAGTGTAACGTGGACTATACGTTTGGCGGTTAAGACATCAGTTTAAGTTTTATTGATAGTAAAAACTTACATGACTGTGAGGTGTCGATCGCTAGCTTAATTTAATCGAAACCTGCCAGCCTGGTCGAATGACATCATTTTAAGTCTGAAGACTCGCAAGTCAGACACTTCTGAAAGAAGCTGTGAAGTGGTGTTCCTCTGTGCTTGCCAAACGCGAAGAGATTTAAGTTGACTCCCAGCGTTTTGCAGTACAGAGTACTGAGCCAGGCGGGACAGTCTGAAAGCAACTCTTGTCTTAAAAGCGGCCCGTAGTTGAGAGTCTTGGCCAATTTGCCAAAGGTTGTCGTGCTAGAAATTGGGAAAGGAGAGTTGTTTTTTGACTTAGGCGAAAAATGTGCTGTTTGAGGAGGTGTTTTCCGCGTTCGAGAGGCCATTTGATGCCCACAATTCATTGCGAGACCGAAGAGGATGCTGTCACCTTGAAAACATCTCGCGGGGACTGGAAATGAAATTGGCTCCGCTGCGGTGGAAAAATTGTCGCTTCGGAAACGTTACGGAGAATTCATCTAAGAGCGGAAAATCGGCATGACGAGAAGTCGGTCCGTTTTCGATGAGCTGAGTGTCTTGAAAACAGTGCATATTCCGTCTGTTTTTGCTGCTGAACAGGGCTTTCAGAATACTAAGTTTCGCGTGGTTTCCACCGCAGCCGAGCGAATTTCATTTCCAGTCCCCGGGAGAACTTTTCAAGGTGACAGCGTGACAGCGCCCTCTTCGGTCTCGCAATGAATTGGTGCCAATCAATTGGCCTCTCGAACGCGGAAAATACCTCTTCAAACAACACATTTTTTCGCCTACGTCAAAAAACATATTTCTTTTCCCAATTTCTAGCACGACAGCCTTTGGCAAATGGGCCAAGACTCTCAACTACGGACTGCTTTTAAAAGGACACTGTCATCTTCGCGCATGCGCTGGCTTTTGAAATCCACACTTGAAACGTCCCGGCGGAATTTTTCTTGTTGGAGAGCTACATGCAAAATAGCGTCGGCCGTCGAAACCGGTGTTAAAGTACTCAGCGTGAGAATGGTCATTCAGTCTCCTCAAGATAACAAAGCAAAAGGAGACAAAATATATCAACGCAGCTACAACGAAGATAAACGTTTTCAAGGCTTGAATTCAAGAGAAATTCCACGTACACAGCAGTGTAACTGGTACGGTAATCGATCGAAGTGCAGTAGGCGGTGAAGTTTAATGCAGCGATTCCAGCTTCGAGATTCATTTGTAGTCGCTTGAATGTCAGAGACATCACTTCATCGTTTGCTAATAAACGTTTAATATCGTCGCCTTAAAATTTGTATGTAGCGTAGTATTTTGAAGAAAAACCTGTATTTATAGTTGAGAGGCATTGCACTGGTTGTGTTTACTTGGGTCACAAATTAACTACGCGGTGAGTACTAAATACACGGCATAATTTTTTCCTTGGCTATCGTTCTTTGACTTCAAGGTCGTCGTTTGCAAATACATTTATTCTCTTTCAGCTTTAAAAGGGCATGTTAAGATCGGCAATATGTTGAGGTATGTTGGAGAGAAAAAATTATTTATGTGAGAGGCGAACATTAACGCTTGTTCAACCGACAGTGTTTCCGGTCACACTTCCCTGAACTCGACAATCAGTAATTCGAATAAATAATTTTTGCCTTCTTTTACATTTCTTGGATTCCAAATATTTGTTTACAGATAACTGTACATTCTGTTAGCCTCCTAAAGGCTTATTTAATTTAGACTTTTATAGAAAGACAAGATATCAACGCGTTCAGGAAAATCTCTCCGTATGAGAAATGCTGTGTATGTCAATCCATGACAGTGTCCCTTTAAGACAAGAGTTGCTTTCAGACTGTCCCGCCTGGCTCAGTACTCTGTACTGCAAAACGCCAATTTGTTCTGGGAGTCAACTTAAATCTCTGCGCGTTTGGCAAGCACAGAGGAACACCAATGCACGGCTTCTTTCAGAAGTGTCTGACTTGCGGGTCTTGAGACTTAAAATGATATCATTCGACCACCAGGCTAGCGAGTTTCGATTAAATTAAGCTAGCGATCGACACCTCACAGTCACGTAAATTTGCTATCAATAAAACTTAAACTGATGTTTTAACCGCCAAACGCATAGTCTACGTCACACTATCAAACAATCCTTTCTACCCGTCAATCGTTTCACGTGTTCTTCAGGTCATTCAATTCGCGCATGAATATTAATGCGCATACAAATGACCCTAGCTGAATTGAAGGGCTGAAAGCGAAACTATTGTCTGTGACGATTTAGCCTCGAAATTTCAAATTGTTCGGAATTGGCTGAATTTTGAAATGTGGACTCCATTTTTGTCAAAGAACATTGCTCTGTATTTTTCGTTGCTGTTGCGCGCTCCGTTTTCAAAAAAAAAAAGCGGTACGTTCACACAGACCGTCACATACGATAGTTTCGCTTTCAACCCTTCAAATGGAGATAAAAAATGTTCAGGACTGAGGAGTGTATCGGTAAGGCATAATCCTTAACAAAAAACCCAAACCGGAATTCAATATATCCGATCGAACATTTTCATTTTAACCTAAACAGTCAGAACAACTCCCTACTAAATGTTCATAGTTAGGTGAAATTTTCATTAAAAAGCGGACTTTATTTGATAAAATGTCGCCTTAAACTTTCACCTTTTAGGGTGAACTATATCCGTTTGTTTTAGGATAAACAGTCAGCTACGATTCTCGGGAAACTGACAACAGCCTTTACCAAACAAAAAGTATGGGAATTATATGGCAGATCTTGGGCCATATATGGCCCATATGTGGAAATGATATGGGAAGGTTGGGTGACCATATGGAATTGATATGGGACCAAATTTCAACAAATTTTAAGGTATGGAAAGTATATGGGAACCAAAACTGATGTTATCCATTACATGTGAGAGCTAAGAGGATAGAATGCCCATAGACATCCCATACCATTGACACATTTGTTTACTCCATGCCTTATATATGGAACTGATATGGGATGTCCACACTTAAAAATCCCATTTATTATCCATACCAGCTGACACCAATTTTTTGAGTTCCGTAGAATTTCCATGATTACTCGTATGGGAATTCTATGGGACAAAAAGCTATCAGTGAAACAGGGGCCCATAGCATTTCCATATAATGCTTTTATAGAGACTCTGTTGGTACTCTCATTAGAGAGCATACCGGTAATTATTGCTCTGCATTCAAGAGTTGGTAAAGCTATGTACTATGTTAATGCGGCAATTGACATGTTTTTCACAACGATACCCTTGCTGGCTTAGTTCATGTAGGCTTTAAAGGCAGACAAACTCAGCTGAATTAGACAGAGAAAACTCTGTTTTCTCTCATGTCAGACCACTGTCTTACCCAGACTACTAAGACAACAAGTTTAGAATGTGGTTTGGAATACCTAGTTAGGTTCCAGAAATGATGCAACTCAAGATCAGTACATACCATGTATCAATATTTTTTAATGCATAGGGTTGAAAGGACAAAGAATAACAACAAACAGTCACTCCAGTTTGTGGTGAGCAGCAAAGGTCATTGGGTGAATGAAAAATGTTGTAAGCAAGTGGGAGAACAAGGACAGAGGGGGCCAAGTGCCATTTCTGAAATTTCTTCACGACTGTTAATCCTTATAAGTAATTAGGAAGGTATTAATTTTGCACATGATGTGTTTGCTTTTTTTGTGTTAATCAGGAAAATGCTCATATTCTGACAAGAAGGAGTTTCCAACAGTAAAAGCATGCACATAATTTTAGTATTCCTTGTGTGCAAACATCTGCTGGAGAAGCATTTGAGACCTGAATTTAATCTCAAGTTTCCATTCCAAAGTGTTAAATGCTGAATGCTCGATTCATTCCGATTAGAATTTGTTCTAGTTAACCAAGCCTTCATTAAACATTATTTACAGGGTGCATATTGCTTATTTCCCTTTCAAGCAAGGTTGGTATACAAAAACATAAATATAACTTTAATGCGCTGTTTGAATGAATCCAAGTCACAAGAATGTTGAGAACAGTCATTGGAGAGACTTTAAGGAAAAGAAATAAACTGGTTTTTGTAGAGATTATTAGTGCATATTTATTTGCACAGTAACCTTTTTGTTCAACTCAAATAAAACAGTCACTCTTATAAGTTAAATATTCGTAGCGCTTCGAGAAAATAATTCATTCCCCGCTTCCACTGGCAAACAAGAAACTTACACAGTTTGTTGTCTGATCCTGTTAAAAATGGTATCCGCATCAAAAGTTCCTCTGTACACCCTTTTGTTTCCAAAGACGTAAGAATGATGAAGTGACAAAGCGATCGAAGAAGCAACAAGTGAAGTGTTTGCTCATTTTCGGATCTGACCGTTGAAGAAGTGTTTTCTTTCATTTGGACCACTTTAAGTAGATAAAACCACACAAAAAGGTTTCCTTTCGACTCTGGGTACTTATGATGATGGAAATAAGCCGTGTATTTCTTCAGGGAACCTCTTGTTTTCCACTTCAGTCCATCTTCAGTCCGCCATGTTGAATTTGAGTGTTAGCTAGTTCCCAGGAAAGCCGTGAGGACATTAACGCATGCGCAACTCAACTTGAACATCACATTCCATGTGTAAACAATGGGAAAGTGTGAGATTTCTTTCTGGTGCGTGGGTTTGAACAGAACAGAAGAGTTTTATGAAGTTGACTTACGTTATACTGCTAAAACGTTCGAATTTCCCAGGATTTTACTACTAAAACACATCAAGTGAGGTGAAGAAAACGGAGCATAGCTCATAAACCACAAAATGTCCCAGGCTGGCTAGAGAGAAAGGTTAGATGTTGATATGCTTGTTTGGATCACAGACTCCTCAACTCATCATCACTCATTCGAATTTTTCATCTCCGGTTCTTAAGTCTTCTCTTTTGTATTTTTGCTTCCTCGTTCTTTAGTTCTGAAGTGCTAAAGTTCTAGAATTGAGAAGATATCAGTGTATGCATGGTCATTTGCATTTGATTTGAAGAACTAGAAGTTCGAATTTCTGAATCGTTTGTTCATCACTGTCAAACTCGGAGGGGTCGTTTGATTTCTTTGAATCAGAACTTTTGATTGCAACAAGTTCTGTCAATGAAGTTAAATTGTATTGACTAATCGTTTGAGCGCTGTGCTGACAATAATATTGAATCAAAAGCATATACTTGTATTCAGTATCATGGTCAGCCTTGCTTTGCTACAGAATTATCATAGAACTTTGCAAGGCACTTATTCAAAATGTAGTCAATGGAGATAAGAACTTTGTAGACCATTTCCATACAAAGTGTTCCCCTAGATTTCCCACTCTGTAAAACATTCTTTGACTTCTTTCGACTAAATCAAAACCTTGGGACTAGTGCTTATGAAGCTATAGAAGGTTGGTTTAAGCTGTTTTCCAGAATTGCTAGTCAAAATTTTTCCCAGAATTATTGCTCTGCAGGACTTTGAGATTGTTTCACATCTAATGAACATTTTAGAAGCAGTTTACCAATAAAAGTTATGTATTAAAGAAATGCAAAGAATGCAAAACTGTGACCAATGTTTGGTATACTAGTATGTTGATTAAAAGATGTAATTACTTCAGAAAACTGACTAGTAAATTGTCACTGAATGTCGTCTTATAGCAGGAAGCATCACAGCTGTTCACTCAACGTATGGCATTGCTATGGGACGGGAATCGGGTGAAAAACCATATCATTCTCATCAGATGCAGCATATGATGAATGGAGGTTGTATGGAAGTTTACCATATCATTCCCATACCAGGCCAGCATATCAGGCTGATATGGTAATTGTATGGCACAATACCAAATCCCCATAGCATTCCCATATCATATACCAGTGTGCATGGATGATATGGGAATTGTATAGATTACTGCCAAATACGTAGCATTCCCATAGTGAAGGGTCAGAGATCATATGGAATTGGTATGGGGCTGAGCCATATCATTCCCATACTAGATCCTATGGGGTATCTATGGAGTGCTGCCAAATACGTAGCAATCCCATAGTATAAGACAATAGAGCTATAACTGAATGAAGACAGTGCAATGTATGGGTTTGATATGGAAAGCAATAGTCCATATCAAATCCATGTATTATGGATGGAACGAAAATGGTATTAAAATTAAAGTAAATGACGTCGGTGAAAGAATTTAGACAAAAACTCTGAACTAGTTCTGAAGATATTCTTTAGCTTAAAACCATAAAAAATTTGCATACCCGGTATATTGAATTGTGAGATTCCATCGCACAGAATGGGCTGTCACACGACTCGGGTGAAGATAATTTTAACTGTTTATCTCGGCTGAAAATGCTTTTTGCTGTTAATCTCGCGAGAAAATACTTTTTGCTGATGTTTACAAGACTCCGTTTACGCGAAGTTATCGAAGTAATCGATGCAAAAGTGATTTGTAGGTTAAAACCCGCCAACATGTTTATCTCTTGTGATTACATAGCCAAACAGCCTATCACGACTTTTGTGCTTTTGAATATTTGCCGCGCGCTGTTTTCCAAGATACTTTGCTCATCGAAAACGGACCGACTTCTCGTCATGCCGATTTCCCACTCTTAGATAGATGAATTCTCCGTTATGTTTCCGAAGTGACAATTTTTCCACCGCAGTGGAGCCAATTTCATTTCCAGTCCCCGCGAGAACATGTCAAGGTGACAGCGCCCTCTGTGGTCTCGCAATGAATTGTGGGCATTAAATGGCCTCAAGAACGCGGAAAACACCTCTTCAAACATCACATTTTTTCGCCTAAGTAAAAAAACAACTCTCCTTTCCCAACCTCTAGTACGGCAACCGGTACTCCGGTTTTCCCCTCTTCCCAAAAGCCAATATTTGATTTGATTTCATTTGATTTGAGTTGAGTTGATTTAATTTGACTTAATTTGTTTCTGTATTTACTCGGCCCCACTAGCCTTTGTGCTATAAATACTACCGAGGGTAAATAAAGGTTATTATTATTATTATTATTATTATTATTATTATTATTATTATTATTATTATTATTTATTATTAAGTGCGGGCCGCCTTTAAGACGAGAGTTACTTTCAGACTGTCCCGCCTGGCTCAGTACTCTGTATTGCAAAACGCAGATTTGTTCGGGAGTCTTCGCGTTTGGCAAGCACAGAGAAACAGCACTGGCTTCTTTGAGAAGTGTCTGACTTGCGGGTCTCCAGACTTAAAATGACGTCTTTCGACCACCAGGCTGGCGAGTTTCGATTAAATTTAGCTAGCGATCGATCAACACCTCAAAACCGCATAAGTTTTCCTATCTATAAAACTTAAAGCGATGTTTTATTCGCCAAACGTATAGTGTACGCAACACAATCAAACAATCCTTTCTACCCGTCAATCATTTCACGTGCTCTTCAGGTGATTCAATTCGCGCATGAATATCAATACACATACAAATGAACTCAACTGAATAAATAATTGTGAAAACTGCTGTTCCTTCTTTGATGCTGGCAAAATCGCTGACCGATAAGGGGGCATTACTTTCTGCAATGTGTGGTCAAGCGATGGAGTTTTCTCGCCCCATTTACCGTCGAGTTGCATTTCTAACAGTGATACTTCATTCTGTGTTAGGTGAGTCGTGAGTGTATCCTAAGTGTGTTCATTGTAATGCCTTATTCAAAACATGCGTTACTCTAGTATCGGTCGATTCATTTGTGGTCAATTTCCAACAACGTCTGCTACCTTTAATTTACACGCAAACACAAGCATTACCACCACATTCCAAAGTTATGTTTTCACTTCCGTTGAACACGGAAGTTGTAACAGTCGTTGATTCAACTTCAGTGTTTTTGTTAGAAATTTTAGCTTGCAGTCCTAGGTTAGCAGCTTTCCTAAATTTTCTAGTTTATTCCACAGTTCTATTTATGCTGTAGTTTACTTTGATGCTATACTATAGTTTTACGTTCTTACTGAAAGTACAGATCATTGGTTTTAAAATAGATTTATCTTGCCTTTGCTCAAGACGCTTGTCAAATCTCCTCGCTTACAAGAAGACGTAAAGTTTCCTAACACTTCGGTATTTTTTCTTCAGTCGCATCCGTATTGAAATATTAGAACAAAAATTATATGGTTTGTAATGTTGCATTGGACTTTTAAGTCACAATAGAATTTTTATGTTAACTACGTTTCATGGCCTCTTCAAAAATACTATATGCAAACTAATTGTAAGTTTTTCTGCAATGCGTACATTACGGTAGAGCTTTTTTTACAACATTTTCTGAAATACAACCGCGCGCAAGCATAACCAACCTTTCACAGTTCAATTATCGCCCCGTTTCGTTTTTACACTCCACGTTTTCACAGTTTTGGGTGAGACAACGATAGTTACACAACTTTTTGTGGTCACACTTAACATTCCCCGTATACATGGATAACTTGAAGTCGGTGACTTTTTTTAATCAAACACATAGCTACTGGAACATTTTAGTAATTCTGAGTGCTTTCTGTACTTGAAACTCGTTTTTAGCCCATGGATGACGTAGTCATGCCATCAGGTATAGGAGGCACTTTGATGTCACTCACTCACTCGATTCTGATGAATTTATTCATTAAACTGGGATGAAACATTTCATCTGTGCCTCCCCTAGTAACTATTGTATTTGTCCCCGCAGTCCTCTTTACTCAAGGTTTGCAAGCTTCAGAGAGTAGTAGGAATGCGTAGATTCTTGCTCGACTGTTTATGTATCTTGAAGTTAATATGAATGGCGTCCATCAGAGCATGTGAAGATCGTAAAGCGGATGATTTTTCGTCCGATCGTCTTTAATATACCTTTGTGAAGTTGCAAAGTGGAAAGCTAATACGATTGACTACACAAGCTGCACAAACTGAAGATGAAATCGATGATGAAATGGCTTTTCCTATCAACCATTTTTCTTGACACCCGAAGGAAGAATGCAGCAGGGAGGAATGAATGTCTCAACAAGAGGCTACAATTAGCCTAAACTCGGGCTTGCAAAAAGCAGTATTGCATCCCTAATTTCCTAATTTAGCGCTAAACAAAAGAATAGAGAGAAGTCTGTCTTTCTTACATCAGATGCATTGCGGTTAGCTTGTGTTGGAGTCTATTTCTTTGCAGTGTATATCCGTAGACCCCTATCAGATCAACATATATCCCTTTAAAATTACAAAATTGCTTTACAGCTCAACCATTGAGAACAATAATAATAACACTTGTAAAAAATATTTATAAAAGAAGGCGAGAAAAGCCCGCGATAGGTGCCACTAGTAGAAGTTGAACCCGGGTTGTTTACATTAGGGTCAATAGCAATGACCTCTAGACCACTGAGGTTCAGCATAGCTAATGAAGTAAAAATAGGTTATTTATTGCAAAAAAGAACTAAGCACACTTGTTTTCGCTGCGATGAATGTTTCTGCTGAGTGTTTGAGAAAGGAAACGCTTATCAAACGATGTAGGATTTTTTCGCATGGACGTTAATGGAGTCTCGGTGAAATGTGTGGAAAAAATAATCTGTTTACATATACGTTATTTCAAACATAAGAAAGAGAGTAAGGTTTCTGCGGTCAGTTTCACCTCACGCAATTAAAAAGTGAAATCGCTTATCATTCAAAAACTAATGTCCAGAAATTGAGACATTGTGGAAAAATAGTAAATAAACTGCCTGTTGAAGTCTCAAGGGTGTATCATATCCCGTACTTGAGTTATTCAACAAAATGTACCACTCAAAGTTAGATTAGTATGGAGCCGCCACGGGGAAACACGGCAGCCTTATTCAAAACATATGGAATTCAGTTTGGCCATGTTAAAAGTATTCTTCTCGCTGTTGAACTTGCAAACATTCGTATAGACACTTCTCTCAACATATTGGTCGTTCTGACTTCAAAGACAATTGTAACTTGCACCCCCTTCTTAAACTAGCTAATCAGTGTCTCGAGCGGTCTTACAGTATAAAATATTTAGGGCTAGTTATTGATTGTTTTTTGTCTTGGCAAGACCATATTGATTATATTAGTAGTAAAATTAGTAAAAGTGTAAATATTATCACCAAACTAAAACGTCATGTGACAGATCAGACACTTATAAGTATCTATTATGCACTTGTATATCCCTACCTATGGTTGCGTATTGTGGGGTAACAACTACGAAGCACCCTTAGCACAACTGGTAAAGTTACAAAACAGAGTAGTCAGAATCATTAATAACGTTCCGCTTCGTGATCATATTACTCCTCATTACGCAAACCTTGGTCTCATTAAGCTCCCTGACATTGTTAAATTTAATACCTGGCAACTCTTTTATGATTATATTGTAGATAGGAAGCCCTCCAATTTTACCCTAACCCTTGTATCTGAGCAATATAATTACGCCACTTGAATTGCGTCCTTACAGTATCTGAATCCTAGTCCCTTCAGAAAAAATATTAGGAAATTTTGCCCAATAATTACTGGATGTTATTACTGGAATGATATTCCCATTTCTATTCGCCAAAAACCCACAAAACAAATATTTAAAAGAGCTCTCTTTCAGTATTATTTTGCTCAGTATTAATTTCTTCCATGCGCTTATGTAAAACTTCTTTTCCTTCTATTTCTCATCTCCTCTATTTATAGTAAGGTTTCCTCTTTTTATTTTAACTAATAATGTATAACATTGCCATAACTTCGTGATAATAACAGTATTAACAGAAATTTCAAGCTCACGATACAACTTTTTAAAGACATGTTTCGGCATGACTCATGCCATCATCAGTTTAATGTGTTGTGTTGTTTCCTTTTCCAGTGTTTATAAGTACGTTTACAATTGTTTTGGCGAGACGTCACGCCACTTTACAACCAGGGTAAAAGAGCATCTCTCAACTGACAAAAATTCTCATGTTTTCAAACACCTGAACGGTTCACTTAGTTGTAAACGCAAATGCTCGGTTGACTGCTTCAAGATTATAGATTCAGCTAAAACTAGACATTGTCTTAAGCTCAAAGAAGCGATCTACATCAGTCGCTTAAAACCAGAACTAAATGCGCAATTACAACACAACAACGATTTTTGCTTCTTGTGACTCGATTACGTAATTCACACTCATGCATTTGCTCGCGCATAATTGTAACTGTTACTGTATTTTAAATTTCAAATTGCTTACGTACTCAAATTGTAAACGTACTTATAAACACTGGAAAAGAAAATAACACATTAAACTGATGATGGCATGAGTAATGCCGAAACATGTCTTTAAAAAGTTTCAACTAATTATGTATTGTAATTTAAAAGGGCATATAATTAGTCTACTATATCATGCCCCTCTCCACTCCTTCACTATTCCTAATCACTGTAAGAAATCTTATTCAATATGTTAATGTGGAGTAAATAAAGAAATGAAATGAAATGAAAGACACAAGGTGAATTGACGTTTTCCGATACCTGACAACAGGCATCATTCTTGCTGTTGTGAGTAGTAGTAATAGGTGAGTCGCTCAAATGCCACCTCTACGTAGCACCCCTCCTCGCTTCGCTCGTTGGGGGTGCTGCGCCCTGGTTGTATTTGAGCGACTCACCTATTACTACTCAAAATGGCACCGAAAAAAGGCACCAAAAAAGGTACCAAAAGGGACCATTAAGGCAACAAAACGGTTCAAGGGTAGGCGGTCGGCCTATTAGAGAGTGGGGTATGTCCGATGGCTACAGTCAATGATGAGCGCCAACGATATTTGTTTTATATGCCAGAGAGCGTGTCTGAATTAGTTCTTCGCGAGTTAAGACAAGAAAAAGAATCAATAGTCATGGCCGGTAAATATACATCTAATCATCTAATAGAATTGTTGATAAGGTCGGTTGAAGGCGGAGTTAATCCCCACCTTATTGTGAAAGCGTTGGGTGATGAGACCGAAAAGGTTTATTTGCCCGTTCTAAAATGGGCGGCGAAAAATGAAAAAGGGTCGGCCTTTTAGAGAGAGGGGGGTGTTGGGTATCCCATGGCTTCTTCAGAAGTTAAAAACAGGATTTAATGAAAGGAAAGTGGAGAGACGGTCTTTTGAATAAGGGTAACCAAAAGTGAAATGGATCTGGAGGAATGTATCCAAAGCCTGCCGCCCGAGTTGAAAGAAAAATTCTTCCAGTAGTGGTCAAACAAAAGGTTGTTGACCGAAATAAAATGGGGTGGGACAAAGTCCATGAAGACCTTGGTTCATTTTTCGATGATGCATGGGGAATGAACCATTGCGAAATAGAAGGTTTGCATACAAGAATAACAAGATGTAGCCAGCATTGGTGTTGTAGCAAAATACAAGGATATTGTTGGTTGTGTTGGCAAAACAATCGCCTGTATAAAATTGTTGAAGATCCTTTGAATGTTGAAGACCTTGGAGAGCGTTGGTGGGTAAAAGATTTATACATTGTATCCTTTCACTACCGCCCTATTGAACAATGACACCCCCAACACATATGTATCTGTTGGCTGATGTCAACCAGCTCCCGCCAGAGCAGAGGGAAGAAAGGCTCAACAAAGCCATGGCGACAACAACCAAACGAGGGTGGAATGAAGTACACCGCGAGTTATTCGAGTATTTTGATGATGCGCCATTCTACGAGCTTGAAAACTGTTACACCCTCATCACCAGCTGTGGGAAATGTCAAACTTGCAGGCACAACGGGTGCTGTTGGGCCTGTTGGTTGAAGAACCGGCACCACGTGCTTTGTCAGTTGTATGAAGTTGAGGATATTAAAGGAAAGTGGAGAATAGATTATGTATATCCGTGGATATCGCACCAATGTTCGCACTGTGTTGGGTCGTGGTGTCCCTTGCAGGTGAATTCAGTGAATGCAGGTGAGTCGCAATTGAACTCCATGAGTTCGGAGAGCTCAAACACCCAGACCAAGTTTCTCTTTCATATTGATTTCGTTTCGGGCCAACGCATGGCCCAATGCCTCTTTCCCCGCAGAATCGCGTCAAGAGATTTCACCATTTTTCGGTCAGCAATATGCTTGCATTTTTTTTCGTTCTTGCCGTACTTGTCTGCGCGAAAATCGCAACTACTGTAATCAGCATCATGCTGCATTGCCACCGCGTCGGTGGGGCCGGTTGGTTTCTGAAATACTTCCAAGATTTCACCTGTTTCGGGACTGTATCTCAACTGGTCATCCAGTGGGTTGTAAGGTTCGGAGTAGTTGTGGCCGGGGAGGGTCTAACCCTTTTTAGCGCCGGCAGTTTCCCAATCAATTCATGAACATCCATCCCTGTTCCGTGATAATTGTGCTTCAGAGTCCTCTTCCGTCAAGATCAGGTCTGTCAGTTTTGAAACGGATGTTGGGGCGCACCTTAGTGGAAAGCTGGTCCAGCAGAACACTGCCAACCTTTTACAAAACAGGGGTGGCCTTGCGCAGCCCATAGTCGATTGCCTTTTTCTGAAGCCGCGGGTTACGCAGCGCCTCAGAAGCATAATAACGGCCAGCCTCCAACCCCTTTTTTGCGAGGAACGGAACCCCATGTTGCAAAGTGAAGTGCCCGCAAGGTCAGTCAAAACACCAGCGCCCTCTACATGAGAGGGCCCCATCAGATCCCGGCAAGAAGCGAGTTTTGGTTATTCCACAAACCGCGCACTTGGCTTTCCCCAGGCTTCCGTTGTTTTCCGTTACGACGACTCTTTCAGACCCAGGTACATTCGGTGTTTTGCGCTTGTCTCGCACACAATACCAATCAGCCATTGGTCAGGGTATATTAAGAAAGTATTTTTCACCATCTCCTCATTGTGATGAACATCGCGGGAAAACATTTTCAGAACGTCCTTGTAACTTGTACCTTTGTTGCGTTTATTAAGGAAAAGTAGGCAGAAATACCCGCACCTCACACTACCGATCCACTGGATTTGGTTGTCATTCCAAATAAAAGTTTTATGGCCCAATTTTTCCATTTCCTGCTCCCACTCGTCTGGGGGAGGTAGTTCGAAGGAGTCCAAATATTCCATATCTTTTCCAGGCCAGCAGCAAACCCAATGTGTACCCATACTTCCCAAATCGTCCAGGTTGATGGTGCAGGGTGAATGATGCAGGGGTTTGGCCTCATTGCGTGAGAAGATGCCCTTGAGGGGGATGCTAAGATATTTGCACTAATTCAACAGGTCAACATGCCCCTCCAAACATTTTCTTGATAAGGCTTATTGCCAAAGGTACTCCTATGGAGGCCAGCATGCCAAGAAACCCTCCATATTGTTTGGCACCACCACCTCTGACCAGGCCTTGGCCGACAAGATACTTTTCAAGAGGCTGTTTCTGGGTGGGAGACAGCATCTGCACAAGTTTGTACAACTGCACTTCCTGGGGGCCGAAGCCGCTTCCGAAAATCTTTTCAACAACCTTTCCGCCTCCAAACTGGTCCCCGCCATTCCCAAAGCCTTGGCCGCTGGGACGAGCAAAGGCCGCACCAGATTGAGCGCTGTGGAAAACAGGTTGCCGCTGCGCTGAAACGTTTTGGACATCTGCGTCTTGCTTATCGTAACATCCGCACCATTACCGGCGCTGGCGGCCTTTCTCAGTCGCTTTATTTGTGTGGCGGTCAACAAAAGATCGTTGCCCTTTCCAATCTGTTCCGGCTTGACACGCAGAGTAACAGCCGCTCTTTCTTTTGAGGCCTTCATGAGGCTGTCTCTTCGGCCATCCATCAGAGCGAGCTTAAACGGGTGATACACCGTCGGCATCTTATATTAAAGGACAAAAATTTCCAGAGCGAGTCACTCAGAGAGAACACGCTCGAAGAGCAATTCGCCCAGGGGCAAATCAAACAACGACCAACTCGTTGCCAATCTGTTTTATGACGACGACCAGGATGGCGGCGAACAGGCGGTAATCGGCCGTGGTGGCTTGGTTCAAGCGGTAGTGCAAAACCAGCTTCTTCTCATCCCCTGTCCTGCTCTCCTTCGTCGGCCGGAGATCGAAATAGACGATGGGGTAAAGAGTTGAGTAGTAGGCCACGTTCAGCTGGGTCCCAGTGTTGACATCGTTTCTCCTGTAGCTGTACTCGATCAGGTCGCGCCGTATCCAGATTTGGTCTTCCCAATCATACTCCAGTTCGGGATAAAAGGTCGAAACGTACTGAAGGCGGCAAGTTGCGAGTTTCGCCACACCATCGAGATCGAAGGTTTGAAGACATAGGGGTTGGCTGTGCGACTCCCACGTTCGCCACCTTTTGTATGAAAACGAACACATGCTTTGCGTTTCTGATACCCGGGCTTATCAACCATTTCCCCCCAGATTTCCGTCGGTTTGTGCCGGGTATCAGCGTTTCTTTCAAGTAGCGCCACTGGATTGGCTTTAGAAAGTTTTCATTCACAATCTTCTGCCCCTCATGTGAAAAAATCAATTTCGGAACCCACAACTCGAACAACTTGACAACAATCCGGTGGCTGGTGGCGGCGACGCCTCCGAAAATCATCTCGGCGTCATTTTGCAGCGTTATTTCGAACTGGAGCTGCATTGGGGGAGGAGTTTGTCCGACAGCTCTTCGAAGAACGAATAGCTGTTGAGAGGGATTATTGTTTTGACCGTCTTTTGTGGGTCTCCTTGCGAAAAAAGACGCGCGCGCGCGGATCCCGAGGCTGGTTGCGGCGGCGCCCATCACAGTCGTGTTGTCATTGTCGAGATACCAAAACTCATCTTTTGCCACACTTCGTGAGTTGTTGTCGGATAATTCCAGCAGTTTTTTGGTGAAAACGACTTTGTGAACATCGTTGGCTTCGTAAAGGACTTTTTCGGCAGATTTCACTTTCAAGTCATTGATGAGAGAGAAGGATCCATTGACCGGCACAGATGCAACGTCGGCGGCCACGAAATTCCCGTTCGCTTTGAGCTGTAGCTCATACTCCGCCCGGAAATAAGCGTTGTACCAGTCAAGAATGATATTCGCTGTACACTCACGTCGAAATTTCACAGATCATGAGATCCACAGCCACATCCGCGTCGTTGAAGTCGAGAATGTTGTTTCGCCCGTCGGTGACCCGGATCCTCACTGCGTCGATTCGAGATCTGTTGACTAGGTGAAACTTGGAGCGGAGGGGTTCTTTTGTGAAAGGGTAGCTGACCGCAAGGTTGGCTGTGGAAAAGGTGAACAAAATATCACTTGGTATGTCATTCGCCCGCCGCGTGATCAGGTCGAAATGCAGGAACACCCAGTCGATGCTTCGCATGATGTCGGGGATCCTGTCGCCCGTGAAGGTTGTGGCGCCCGACAAAACCTGTTTGTCGAAACCAAGAAGTTTCCCGAAATCACCAACATTGAGATCGAGTTCATACCCATCGGCTACCCTGATTCCGCCCCGGGTGATGGCATAATCGAAGTACAGGGTAAAGATGTATTTCTTTTCTGCCACGGTGGGGTCGACAAAGCCGGTGTTGTTTTGTAAAAAGCGGTTGATATCAGTGTAATCGTACATCCCATCAGGAAGGGTCAGGGTTTTCCAAGGGTTGCCATTTTTTCGCCACCTGACCTCATTGTTTCCGTAGGTGGCCGCGACGTTGTACCAGGAGTAGCTGATGGTGATGAGGTTGTCGAGCGGCGCTTCGTAACTTCGGCTGCTGTCGAGTATGATTGGCGAGTTGAAGACGATCTGGAAGTCGTGCCACTTTTGGGAGGCGCCGTTTCGTTGCAGCTTCGCGAGGCTCGAGTCAAGCAGCAGGTGGAACATTTTACCTCCTTATGTAATCGTTGAAACTTTTGCGGCTCTGAAATTCCTTGATGATACCAAGCTGGAGGAGTGTTTGGACCAAGGCAGGAACCTCTTTGCGGAGTTTCGTTGAAGAGTTACCGGCTTGCATTGAACCGAGACCCACGTGAAGTCGGTGGATCATGTTGTCGGCGGTCTTGCCAAACCCGCTGCCCTCCGTTTCCCAGTCTTCCCATTCAGGCCATAATGCGGGGTCCTCTTCGTCGTCCTCAGGGGTTTCAATCGCAGGTCGGCGCGACATGATGGCTTGTTCCCAATTTGTGGTGGGCCGGGCTCTTGTTTCTTTCGGGGGAGTTCGTTTCAAGCCCCTTTTCCCCTCTTGCAGCTGCTGTGGCGAAACCCCCTCCCGCCGCCCCCCGCTTCGACGGGCATAAATTTCTTCTTGGACTCTTCGAAGATCTGCCACGGAAAACCCGTGAAATGGAGAACTTTTATTTTTTCACTCTGTAGTTGGGGTCGTTCCCGAACTTTGTGAAGAGCTGGTTGATCATTTGCAATTGGACAGATTCGCTGGTCCCTTCAATCAAGCCCGTCACCACCGGCTCCTCCCAGGTTTGGCGCGGGGGTGGGGGCGGGAGGAAAGCTTGAGCACCACTGCTGGCCTCTGCCATTACTGGTGGTGGTGGTGGAAAAAACTCATTTTCCTCCTCTTCGGGGGTTGGCGGCGGTGTCGGGAGAGGCGTTTCGGCCTCCGACGTGAAATCATCCTAATCGAATGGGTTGATTCGGTCGAACTCATCCACTGCGTAGTCGGGAACTCCCGCCTCGGAGCGGGGAAGCACCTCTGCCACAGGCGCCTTCAAACCTCGGTCCAACCTCTTTGTGACCGGTTTGAGAAACTTTTCGGCCTCAACCGGGCCAAACTCTGTCGCGATTTTGTTTGTTTTGTATTTCCGGCAGATCTCCTGCTCCTGTTTATCGACTTCAGCTTTGGCCTCTGCCTATTGCCTCCATTTCTATAAAGACAGGGCGCTTTTCCCGCCTGTATATGAGGGAAAAAAATGAAAATTCCAAATTATGATCCCCACGTCGCTGCCACAAACGGTTAACGGCGGGGACACCCATCGATGCCCACAGACATTTTCAGGATGTTGATCTGCGGGCCAAGCAAATCAGGCAAGACGAACATCCTGCTGCACATGCTCTACGAGCTGTTGGAGTTCGACAAAGTCTTGCTCTTCACGAAAAACCTCCACCAGCATAAGTATTAAGCGCTTTTGCGGGACTTTGCTGAAAATATCGACCCCGAGGTGGGTTACCAGGTCATCGAGGCACCAGGCGACGAAATTATCCCCCTCGAGGAGCTGCCGCCCGACAACCAAAAAATCGTCGTGTTCGACGACTTGGTTTGCGAAAAAAACCAAAACGACATCATCAACTATTTCATCAACGGCCGGCATAGAAACTGCAGCGTCATTTACCTCACCCATTACAAGGTTTCCAAAAACATCGGCGACAACTGCAGCCATTTCTGCCTTTTCCGTTTCCTCCCGAGGGAAAACAAATGAGTCGCCGACGAGCTGGGCGTGCTCCCTGATCTGCTGGACCGTGCCACCGACATGAAGTTTTCCTTCTTTTACTTCGACAAACCGCAAAAGCTGATGAAGAAAAATTTCTACGAAACAATAAGCCTGGGGTGGTTTGCGAAACGGCCCGCAACCTTCAGAAGACACGGAGCGACGGCGGTGGCATCGACAGGGGCTTTTTTGAAACGCGACGGGAGCACCCCAATGACGGGCCCTCTTGACGCGGGGGGGCACCCAATTGAGAATCTTTTCGATTTTTTGGTTGGGACATTCCACCACGTTTTCTCCTCGAGAACAGGTTGCAATGTGCCGTTGAAGATTAGCTGCTTTCGTGGATTTTGTTTGGCAGTGAGGACAAAGTTAGTTTTGGCCCAAACTCTCAATCTTCTTTACAACAGACGCGTGCCCCTCAAAGACACCAACTGTCAGGACGTTTGAGAGTTTTGGGTCGGGGTTTTGAAGAAGGAGCCAATTTATTTCGTCCCCTCTTTTCTCAGGCTCATAAACCTGAATCCCCAACCAATCAGAGAAGGGCTTATCGTGGTTAAAATGTCGTTCAACTTTATCAAGCTCATCAAGTGAAGTTTTTGGGCAATCATGTGGAACAGTTTCAAGTTGATTTCCAATTCCCGTGCCCTTTTTGTGCTTTGGTCGGGTCTGGCTCCTTGATGAAGGGCGAGACATCTCCAAAGGCAAAGGTTATCTTGATACGTGTCCAAACACACCATTTCGTGACGCCCGTGTGCAAGATCCCGTAGCCAATCCGGCAGAGGACCTGTTCCCAACAAGGGCTGAATGGTGTTTACGATCTTTAAGAAGACATCTGAAGGGGCCTCGAAAACCCACTGTGTGTTTGGTCTTTCAAGCCGACTCTGAGACAGCCGCTCTTCCTCTTTCCGCCGCAGCCAGGCCTCCGCATCAGAACGGCGGTTGACTCAACCTGAATCCTCTCGACGGCTGTTATAATACAACATCAGAGAGTCATCGTTGATGTTCCTCAGCCAATAGGAATACGAATACCGAATGTAAAAGGAGGTGTTGGCCGCCGACTCAATCTTGTTCATGAAGGTTTGTGTCTTGTCTCTGGTGAGGTCATTGCTGACCCTCCATCGGGTGAACCGACGACCACTTCGGGTTTCCACCCCTTCGAGCACGGGGTCACCAAACAGTGTTGCGAGCAATGTTTGGTTATTTGTTTGTGGGTCCGGTCTCACAGGTGGGAAAAGGGGGTCGAACTCTTCCAAAATGTCTTGATGCGACCTGGCTGCCATGGCGCGGGTATATATTGGCGACAAAATTTCGCGCGATTTTAATTCCTTGCGTGAGGCAGCCACTAGTGGCCGCTTTCTACGAGGCGCAGGCACCGGCCGCTTGCCTTCTATCAATCCTACCCCATACCCCCCTCTCTCTAATAGGCCAACCACCAACACTTGAAACGTTTTGTTGCTTGGATGGTCCCGTTTGGTACCTTTTTTTGGGTACCTTTTTTTCGGTGCCGTTTTGAGTAGTAATAGGTGAGTCGCTCAAATATAACCGGAGCGCAGCACCCTCGACGAGCGAAGCGAGGAGGGGTGCTGCGCGGAGGTGGTATTTGAGCCACTCACCTATTACTACTTGAGTTGTTATTTATAGTTCGCGCTTGCGCAGAAACGCCGGAAGTTCCTTTTGCAGATGAAATACGACGATGAAAAATAGAGTTCGTTTAAACCTCGGGTTTTTACTTGCCGAGTAATAATCGAAACAAGTTATTTCGATGCGACTAGCACTGAAGGGCACAGTTGGAGTTCAAGACAAGAGAACAGAGAGAAAACAACGCCAAAAGCATATGTTTATATACCAAAACTAGGCATGCTATGGCCACCGAGTGTTTGGAAATAAATTTCCGTGCGACCGAAAGCAAGGAAATAAGACATTTTCGGCGCTTAAGACAAGGAACAAAAGCAACTAATTCGTTTGAGCAAAGGATTCGAACATTCAGCAATGGATTGAATACCCGTCAAATGATGAGTACTGCGTGTTGTTGCATATCAGGTTATAGCTTAGATCTTATGTTTGACACAACATACAACGTTGCAATCTGAATCGTTACACTGAATCAACGTAAACAAAGTAACTAGCAGAGCTTTTCTACCAAAAAATCCTGTATTTAGATTAGCAATATATTTGTTTTGGTAGAAAAATATGATCGATTTTGCTGCTTAAACTGAGACAGGTACGCATTGAATTCTTATTTATCGAAGATGAGATCAATTACTCATGATTACTAAAATATCTGAAATAGCTTTCCAAGTCGGAGGAATATTACTATGGAGGTTACTTTTACTCAATGGTGTGTAAATGAAAGCCACGTATTCTGAAATCTAGCCCCCAAAACACCGATCTTATTCAGAAAGTCTGTATCCTTTGGCTTAATTAAACAATTAGAATAAAAATTAGTTTTGAAAGTAATTCAATATTGTGGCAAAAAACAGTTACCATGCTGTAACTTTCGGGGTGTTACACAACGCTTTCTTTGATGGGAGGTTCCGTGCGGGCGAGAATACATCACAACCTGTCTAGTTTGAAGACTCTGGGAAAGAGGTTGCATTGCTAGTCAAGTGAAGATCGCAATTAGTGCAGCAAAATGCATCCATGAGCTGGCTCAGAGGAGCCTTTGTCTTACACTAGGAATTAGCTTCGTGCACACTCCATGGAAACGAATTCGAAATATTGTTGCAAGAAGAAAAAAAGGGTTTGATGCAGTTGCAGAACAATTAATGAAAAGATCACAAAATTTCAACTTGTGTGTGCTCGCCGGAGCCTGCTTTTATTCACTTGTGACTCTTCTTTACAATAATTTAGAAACAGAGATAAAAAAATGTTCAGGACTGAATAGTGTATCGGTAAGACATCACGCTTAACAAAATGATTTCAACCAAAGTTTTCACGTTGCGGAGAAAGACGAAGCAACCAGCTGCTGTTACAGAGCCAAACACGCTCGGGCCAAAAAAAGAATCTTTGTCAGGAATGGAGTTAAGAATCCTCATTCCTCTTAACAGTGTTTTAGAAATTGTGATATGAAAATATTCAGGGCTGAATATTGTATCGGTAAGAAACTCCCCAACCGAAATTCAACATACCTGAGCGGACATTTTCAGTCATTTTAAACAGTCAGAACAACACCGTTCTAAATTTGCATACCGTGGGGTTAAATTTTCATTGAGCGGCGATTATAATTTGATAAAATGCCATTTTAAACTTTCACCAGTACTGATGAACTAAATCCGTTTGTATTCGGATAGACAGTCAGATAGGATTTTCAGAGAGTAAGAACACTTAGAACTAAGAAAACGTTGCCTCCTCTTCAATAACTAGCACATAAATTTTCTCTGAATTAAAAAATATCCGATCAGAAAGAAAAAAGTGATAACGGGACTAAAGTTTCTTGCTTAAATGTGCTCCACGGGTGTCCGCTTTTGATATAACTGCCATTTAGCCTTTGAAAATTTAATGGTATTTTAAACTTGACAGAGAGTTGGAAATTCGCCATTTCAACTTTAATCATGCAATTGTCACCCACAAATGTTAATTAAGACAGCTCTCGCTGGAGCGTTTTGCGCAAACAACACGAAATATTATTGATGAAAGTAATAACATTCTGGATACAAATGTCTCTTTTTTTATACTTCGACCGAAAATATCGGAGATTTCGGAGAACAAATGTAGAATAGTGGGCGGCTTTGGTCTACCCAATCTACATGTGTCGGATTGTTGTTCAATGTATAGCAATAAGCGGCCCTGTATTTATTTGTTATCCACCTTTAGATGAATTGTGTGGAACTGGGCTTTGCTGGGAATAATTCTGGAATTATTATACTTTTCGATCACTAGGTTGTCCTAACGTTCTGGAAAACCAGAAGTGGCGTTGTATTCGTCCATTTGTGTACCGGCTTAGTTTTCATACGCTGATCCTCTTATTTCGGTTTCACATTTCAAGCACGGTTAAGGTAACGCAGGATTCTTGCTTATGAAAGCATGGAAGTGATAAAAATTATATCGAGCCGTAGACTGACTGAATTACAAGTTGCCTTTAATACCGCAGATCTTTTGAACCTTTTTTCTTCTTTCGACCTAGCAAATTCAAACTTAGTTTTACACTCTTGTAGAAAGTCGGATACTAAAGTTAAGCACATAATCTTCTTTGGTTTGAAAGTAGATTTCTCTTGCCTTTGTTCAAAGGCGCTTATCAAATTTTCCTTGCGTGATAAGATAACGCAAACTTTCCCTAACTTCTACTCTGATGGGGGCAGTCTCCAAATCCAACTGGAATGATGTTCTTCATGCCACGGATGTAGATATTATGGACGTGTGAGACAGTGAAAACATGACAATTCATTATAGCCTCGTGATCTGGACATGCCTTCCAGTTCGCATCATGTACAACTTCAGTCTGTTACTCAACATGATCCACACGTTAGTTCTAAAACACATCTGCTAAAAGGTGATGTACACCTTCTCCAAAGAAAGATAAAGAAATTGGAGACGTTAAAGAGTTATGTGATCATTTCTGTGATAGTTGCCCGTCTAAACGAGCTTTGATAACAAGTTTTAGCTTTTGGCTAAGTTTCATGTTAAGACTGTTATATAGTTTTAGAGATAGACCACCCACCAGTATTTTAAATTTCATTTTAACTGACCCAGTGCTCAGTATAGCTGAGAAGCACTAGAAGTGTTCCACTTTGTGAGTTACTTTCCTCGTCACTAGAAACGTTTTGCTTCATGTGCTGTGGAGTGAGTAATATCTTTTATCACTCGGTCTGCAATCTTGGAAAGTGAAAGGGATTTAATATTATAATGGTGATATTTCTGATAACTTTCTGGGCTTTCGGTCAGCTTGTAAATTTTCATTACGACTGGTAAGTTACTTCTGTTATCATCTTTTCAGTTCTTGAAAGGAAATCTCCGTCCGTCGACAAACCCACCAACAACATATCAGCTATCGGTTACAACGCATAGGCAATCACAAGTTAATTTTCTTTTCTGGCCTTATAGGACAAGAGTTTGCATTTGCTAGCTAAATCGAAAGGCAGCTTTGCTTGCTTTACTGGGAAGAGTCACACAACACATCATGGAACCCCTTAGTTGAAGTCAGCCTTTCATCGTTTTGCCTACTGAGCTCTTAATTACTCCGTAATTAGTAAGACACTCCAAGAATGTAAACTGGGCTATTATTGTTGCACAGTACTGCAAGAACTTGTTAGGGTGTTGAAGTAGTCGTTTAAGCAGAATGCAACTTTGGAAAGTAGAAAAACTGGAACTGGGATGAATTTTACCTGCCGTTTTTGCAATTTTGTCACTTGAAAGTAGTTCGTATCGAATGCAAACCATGCACT
This sequence comes from Pachyseris speciosa, assembly GCA_016490735.1. NCBI lineage: Eukaryota > Metazoa > Cnidaria > Anthozoa > Scleractinia > Pachyseridae > Pachyseris > Pachyseris speciosa. The sequence goes on from JAEMWC010000434.1 coordinate 622,300, forward strand.
GGAAAGACAAACGTACACAGTTTTCTCCCCGCCAAAACACATTTGAATAGAATTTTGGTAACTGTGTTTCAATTTGATCGACTTGTCGACAAGTACAAATTTGCATACTATAACATAGTCTGCAAAAATCGCCGATGAAAATAACATAGTCTGCAAAAATCGCCGATGAAAATAACATATCGCTTGTTGCAGAAAATGATTGGAACGTATAAATTGAGTAATGCGAATTAACATTATCCAGAATCCATCCAACTTTTGTGATTGATTATTCAAGATTCTCCCTTACCCGCACCACACAAGAAAGACAAGCGTAATATTATAATATCCTATTTTTTTCTCGGTTCGCGTTTAAACATAAACAGTACGATAAACAGAAATACCAAAAACGCGTTACAATGGCAACAAACCTCGCAAAGAACGGTTCAATGGTTACCTGATCCCTCTCAAGTATTTCCGATATGTATAAAGCACGCGTAAATTTGCAGCGTGACGGAAAACACAAAATACTGATATCTCCGTTTCTACAAGGCCTACAAACAGTTTATGCACCGTCTAATGATGAGAAATGTTTCTGCAAGAAATGTGTATAACATTTTTATTTTTATTTTTGGCACACGACGACGAGCGTAAATTGTGGCGATACACCAAACACACACAAAAAAGGGCAACCCAGCCGCAGAAATAATTCTGAACGCTTTGTCAAAACGACATTTAATGCAGACTTGGCAAAAACAAAACTGACTTCTGATCTGCACGTAGCCTGGCAAACGGACAATGCAACCTTGCAAAATTATTTTAAGCAAGCTATATTAACATTACTTTAATATCTGCAAGTGTGTCTACTATGATATTTGCTGCATTGGAAGCTACAGTACTGCATGAAATCATTGAGGCATTTATTAAAAACATAAACTAGCGAGAAGCCCCTCTGGACATAAACTATTGATGATTGTCCCTAATGTTGCGAAATAAAGCGCTCGATTAGAATCGATGCCAATCGATGCCAATTAGCGACAATTAATCCATTGTTATCGATTGATCGATTGATTTTCTCATCATCGATTTCCATCGATTGTTCCACCCTGCACATTTCACGATCGATACGTTCTGCGGAAATTAAAACTTGCAACGTTGTAAAAACAGGTTTTATTTTGTTCTTCAAATTCAGATATCACATAGCATTTCTTGCTCTAAGTGTACTTTAAGACGTAGCTATTCAACATAACTTGACAGCTGACTTGAATATTTTCAAACTCGAAAGTCGAGTGTTGCGCTTCGATTAGTTTCATTAGAAATTTGCACATGTATGACGTATTGACACCGTAATTTCCCTAAAATATTTCGTCTCTTAACAACAAATAAAGATCTTTCGTCTGCTTAAACTCGCTTAACTCTTTTCTAGCAGTCAAGTCGACGTAGAGTCCCTCTGAGTTCGAATGTATTGTATGTATGTATATTCAAGGTTAATTTGGGAACAGCAATCAACACAACTAAGCAATAAGGTGAAAATGTGGTTGTAATATTGTCACCCTCCTTACCGCATATAACTCCCGTTTTTGTTGTTTTAATCTTGGGAAGGGATTTTTGCTTGGACTAGTCTTTGAGCGATTTGTCCTTCCGGTAAGCGACAATAGGGGTGTTAGAAAATATTTGAGCGAGTTTAGGGCTGTCTGAAATGAGGTGCCAGTGTTTCATAAGAATCTTTTTAAGATTCGGGGAAGCCGGGTTGTATGTAGTAACCAGTGGCAACATTTCGTTAGATGTCTTAGTTTTCATTTTTAAAGCCTCTTTCCTTGATGAGAAATTAACTTCAGCCATTATCGTTGTGATTATCTCTGGAGGACAGCCTCGGTCGAGTAATCGGGATTGGAAAGGCCGTTTGAGTGACTCGAAATTTTCTTTGACTTAGTTTGCTCTCAAAAGACGCAATGTCTCTCCTTTAATAAATCCCTTCTTGACACTGAGAGGGTGACATGAGGAGAAATGCGTATATTGGAAAGTTTCTGTGGGCTTAAAATGTGTTTGGACATCAAGTAGATGGCCGTTGACGAAACGCGAGCCTTTGAAAAGTTCAGTGTCAAGGAAAACAATACGTTCAGGCGACATTTCGAAAGTAAACTTGATTGTTGAGTGGAAGTTATTTGCGAATTTAAGAAAATTGTTGATTTCCTTTTCGCTTATGGTCCACACTGAAAAAATGTCGTCTATGAAACGTTTCCAGAGAACAGGTTTGTTGGGGCTTGTTGCTAGTAGCTGTTTTTCGACATGAGCCATGAAAATGACTGCGAAAGCTACTGCCATTTAGTCCCCATTGCTATACCGTGGGTCTGTTTGCCATTAAATTGGAAAGAATTTTCTTTTAGGATCAGTCTCATGAGTTCCCTAAGAATAAGTGCGGGGATAGGGGGTTAGACCGATAATGTTCTTCGTAGTATTGGCAAATGATTTGTATCCCTTCTTCTTGCGGGATGTTTGTAGAGAGTGAGCAGACATCGAGTGTAGCAAGGATCGCGTTGTCTGGAATGGGTGTGTTTTCAAGGAAGTTAATGAAATGTGTAGTGTCTTTGATGTAGGAATTTTTTGTTTTTTAGCGATAGGTTGTAAAAGCGAGTCAACAAAACTAGATATAAGTTCTGTAGGGCCACCGCTGCCGGAAACGATAGGTCTGCCCACTGGTACAGGCTTGTGTATTTTAGTCAGCGTGTAAAATTCCGGTATTCTAGGTGGATCTTGGCCTTGATTTAACCATTTGTAGGTCGTTGCGTCAATGTGTCCATTTTTGAACAGAGTGTTGACGATATTTTTCACTTTAGTCGCAGTTGAGGATACCATAGGTTGTGTGAGGGAGGTGTAAAATTTCTGATCGGAAACTTGTTCTTTGCCCTCTTTAATTTTATCAAGGGTATCCATAACGACTGTAGTGCTCCCTTTGTCGGCTCGTTTAAGATTTACTCGCTTATTAGCACGGAGCGTATTAAGCGCTTGTCTTTGCTTTACTTTGAGATTATCCTCCGTATCGTGGAAGACTATTGAAGCAATCTCAAATTTAGTGCGTTCCAAGTAGCTCTCTAGTGCCACTGAAGGTTGTGGTGGCGGCTGCCATGTAGATTTGACATGGAACGGATGAGGTTTGCTTGTTGAGTTGGCAAAGTGGTGTCTTAAGCGCATAGTGCGAGCAAAATTGTTGAATTCTTTAATGAGACTTTTTGTTGAGGCCGGTTTCGGGGGAGTGGGAATAAATTTGAGGCCTTTTGAAAGCAAAGCTTTATCGGTGTCAATAAGATCAACGTTGGATAAGTTCTTAATATACTTATCATTGTTGCGTTTGTACTGAATATTATGGGCAGGAATCGAACCTGGGTCTCCAGATTACCGGTCGGATGCCTTAACCACTAGGCCACTAAACCAACCACAGTGGGCACACATATTTTTACTGTACAACACATACACAGTGTGGCCTTCTGATGGTAAGGTCCGAGGAGACAATTATACACACTATATAGTTTCGTACCGCACAACCTGTACGGCACTCATCAGATAAATAGCCAAATGTAATAAATATGCCAAGTCAAATCTTCAGTTGATCAGACTGTCTTCAAATATTAATGCTCTAGTTTTTCTATTGAGCACTCTGACAACAGTTCTGCAAATCAACTTATATATATATATATATATATATATATACATATATATATACATATATATATACATACATACATACATACATACATACATATATATATATATATACATATATATATATATATACATATATATATATATACATACATACATACATACATACATATATATATATATATATATATATATATATATATATATAACAACTGTTAGTGGGTCTCTCAGGCCAATAAAGGTGTCACCACGTCAGGAGGATCAGTAAGATTCCCAGTCCAAACCTCTCAGCATGAACGAATGTAAAAGGCTAAAAGAAAAGCGAAGACGGACAACTTCTGACGTATAAAAAAGTTTCAAAAATTTAAAAATTTAATAAAACGTTTCGGTCCAAGACCTTCTTCAGTTACAGCAACTTTTGAATAAAAACGAACGTTAAATAAGATTAAAGTGTTAGTGATTACGTAATAACAACTGTCAACTAACAAAAAAGGTACAAGATGACAAAAGAGGAACAAAAAGGTTTTAATAGCCGACAACAGAACAAAATCAGTGGAGCAAGAAATACAAGACAGATAATATAAGATAAGAGAAAACTAAAAAGAAAAGCAACCCACCCTCACGTAAAACTCAAGCGCACCAAAATCCCAAAACGAGGCCTTTGGAGCCTGAAAGGGCCGATAAACAACAAAATCCCTGGAGGGGCCCTTAAACAATATAACTCATAATAAGCTCCCCGGGAAGGGCCTTTGAGTCCACTCAACACCTAAAAGGCTGACAAAATCCAAGAAAAGGGCCTTTGAACGATTGATCATGCGGGAATGTAAACTATGGGAGAAGACATTAATTATAGCAGATTCTGTTTTTTGAATGAAATTCCTTCCCTTTAGTTAAGCCATGGGGTGCCAAAGAGAACAGCTGAGCACTCCAAAAAGACTCTTTTGTTATCAAAAGCCTATCGACCTCTTCAGAGTTGTTGGGAGCTTGCACCTATCGATGCATTGGAAAGAAAAATCACCTAGAGTGTGTGGGATTTTATTTAAATGCACTGCTCCCTCACAAGTTGTTTTGTTTGTGAGCATAAGTAGACTTGTGATTGCGAAACCTAATTCTAAAGTCAGTGGTGGTAGATCCCACATATTGCAAGCGACATTTCCTGTAATTACAAGAAGCCAAGTAAATCACAAGAAAGTCTGGAATGAATGGTGTATTTTTTGCCCGTCTAAAACCTAAGAAATGATTTAGATTCCACGAAGGAATTCCGACAAAGGTGGCATCTATTTCTATCACATTTAAAGTAACCATTGTTGTGATGGCCTTCTTGTCCGTCTTCGGCGATTTTTAAACGAGATGGTGCTAACAATTCTTTAAGATTCTTTGACCGACAAAAGGCTGCTATAACAGAGCCGCGAGGGAAAGGTTAAAGTTCCTATAATTGAAGAAGGTCTTGGACCGAAACGTTTTATTAAATTTTTAAATTTTTAAACTTTTTTATACGTCAGAGGTTGTCCGTCCTCGCTTTTCTTTTAACCTTATATATATATATATATATATATATATATATATATATATATATATATATATATTTATATTTATATAAAAAGGTGAATAGTTCGCGCGTTGTGATTGGTTCTTAGCTATGATCTTTTAGGGGACAGATGCATAGATTATGTCATTACGACCCACTTTTTTCCAGAAATGTGAAAATAGACAAAAAAATAAACAAATGTGAAAATAAACAGAAATGTGAAAATAAACAATAAACATGATGCCGTGAATCTGTTAAGTAATAGATAACAGAAAACGTCAAAATGTGGTAAAAACATCAGTGACACACTCGCCTGCGGCTCGTGTGCCACTTCTTTGTTTTTACCACATTTTGACGTCATCTGTGATCTATTAATGAACAGACGCACGGCAACATGGAATCTATTTGTTAAATATATATATATATATATATATATATATATATATATAATATTGAAAAATAATAATTACAAAAATGACTATAATTACTAGCGTAACATTCTACCCATGACAAAATGACCCAACTTAGTTACAACTGCCATTTTGTGAAGATGTTTACTTCCTTTATACAGAGAATATATTGCCTCTTCATAACCAAAAATTACTTTAGTCATCAAAACTTTTATGCTTCCCTGTTATGTTCATTGCATTCATTTTTGGGATATTTAAAGATCGAACATTGTTTACAAGTCTTTTTCTAGCTCCTGATGTTTACATTATCAATTAAACTCTATTTGGTTGGGCACTCTGAATGGATGAAGCCAAAATTGACAATCAGGCGTTTTATTGCAAAATGTGATCTTCATCAAAAAAGTGAAAAATTAATATCTTGCATTCCCCTAACTGTAGACAGCCCCATTCAAAAGCATGCTTAAGCCCCGGCGAAACAATCAAACATTTTCGTCTAACATCGTCTTTGCTAAACACGGCGTTGAGTGGTTAATGGTCAAACAGTGTTTGACCAGACAAAGGGAGTCCACAAAACAATTTTTGCGTATTAAAAATCGCTAACTAAATGTTGATGTTAGGTTATTCATTTGGTTGTTCTTTCTGGCTGTGTACGCTTTGTTGGCTGGGGTGGCTAAATGATAAAACAACAAACAGTAAGGGGCCGACTATTTAACACTTGAAGGGGCGGGGGAAGGGGGTTATTTCTGGTCAGCACTTTTTTTTTCTAGCAGCCTGGTGTGCAAGATATTTTTCCCTTTTAAATGCTCTGCAGGGCATTTTTTCCCCTCATTTCTCTGCGGGATTTTTTTTCCTCAAAAAAGAGTCATGTGTTTGTATATACAAAATATATTTACATTTACATTGTGGTTATAGCAGTAATAGCCCCAATATGGAGCTGCAAAGCCTTAATATGTTACAAGCTATACAAAATCATTCTTGTGAAGCTATGTTTTCGGTAAGTCATTCTTTACACTCATTTCATGTTGCATCATAATAACGTTGTCATATTACAAAGTGATGCACCACAGGCAGGTGTGAAAATGTTTAGTTTCTTAATTTAAAAAAATAGCCAAAATAGAAAAAGCAGTACAGAAATGCTCATAGCATGGTAATTGCTAATAGAATCATTAGTTACAATTTATAAGTGGATTGAAATCTCCAAAACAAATGTGAAAGCAGAATTGAAGTTAGTGGATCATGGTCCTCATTAGCAAATGACATTTTATTGAGAAACAGAGAAATATTTCAGGAACCGCTATTAATATCCTACATACTCGTTAGAGCAAAAAATATAGCTTCAAGGCTAAAAACACGCGCGTGGGGGTCCCTCCTTTTTTAACACAGGAAATACCGGGAACTCATCTCTATCATTTCTAAGCAATCAGCTACTGGCGAGAAGACAACAAAAGCACTCAAAAGACATACGGAAAAAGGAAGTTGCCCAGAATCATTGCCAGTGCACAGTAAAAAGCTGGAATTAGAGCAGACACTGAATTCAAAACTGACATTAGGCGCATCCGCAAAACTGTAGAGGAGGAGTTCCTCAAGTCTCTAATTCGTTTTCATTATCACGAAACCGATTGTTTAACCCATTGACCACCGAGCATTTTTCCGAAAAACACCTTTTGAAGCTCGTCGAGCCGTTTTCTGGCCAGATTCCAGCCAAAAAGAACCAAAACTGCCCAAAACTCTGTTTTCTGGTGGAGTTCATCGCGCCATTAGTTCCTGATGCTTAATAAAAATTTCGCTTACTTCGCTTTCTTTTTCTCTTAATGGGCATTTTCTGGGCTTCTTTTTGGTGGAAAAAGATTTCTGGAAAACTTTTAGGGTCATAGGATTAGATGGAAGAAAGTGCAGGTGGGTAGTGAACATTCAAATTTCCGGCTCAACGTCACTTGTTTTTTTCGCGTTTTCTCCGGTCTTCTGGGCGAAATCGTGCTCATTTTGCTATGGTTTGAAAGATCTCCTCCTCCCTACACATGCTACATGTAAAAGTTGTCCATGAGCATTAAAACTGATGACGCCACAAGCGGTACAAGGGACGTGGTTCTGCGCGCCGGTTTTGGCCCCCATTAAGGCGAGACTTAACCTAAACACTGTTTTTGCGTCCCTGAACATCGATTTAACATTAATATCTCGATCGCGTCTCAAGCAATCCAGGATCTCTATGCTCATCCCACGAAGCTGTATTGTAGGAGATTTTGTGAATTTTCTGGTGATTTTTGGGCATATTTGGGAAGGGATAATTTTTCTAGAAGGATTTGTTAAATTTAGGGAAATAGGGAATATTGAAGATTTAATGAAGGTTTAAAATTGGAATTTGAAGTGGAAATTACTAAATGGACACCAAAACAGTTCCACAGCAACCTTCAGTGCCCTTGTGGGGTGTCAGCTGCCTGGTGGTGTTTCAAAACATTTTTGTACATTTTAATCCCTTCTTTAAACTCCTTAAAATTTCACTCCAATTAACCTTAAGTCCCACCTTAAGAGTTAAATGGTCGGCCCCTAATACACGAAATATTGGATAAAATGGTTGATTGACATCAAACATGGGAAATCATTTCAATGCAAACATGAGAGAGGCGGCTAATTGGTCAAGCATACCCTTCCAACACAATGTTAGATCGTTTAGCAGGGGCTTTAAAGCTAAAAATGAAAGAAGTTCCTTTTACATGTATATGCCCAAACTAAATATGTAGGGAAAAAAGTCTTATCAGCTAAGGCATTGACCGCGCAACAAGAAATCTATGGAGCAGCGAAAAGTGATAACACGCCACCAGCAGTAAATAAATGTTCACATTTTTTATATCATCGGCATGTTTTTCGATATCGAATTCAGTATGTTCTGAATGTAACCTTTCTTCGCTCTATGCCAAATATGGTGCCCACATGGTTATCATAGACATAACGACGATCATATATGGACATGGTTACATATGTGCAGAGTGTACGAATACGGCACTGAATTCTCTGTGAATGCAATTGCATAAATTGCGTTCAAAACTGCGAGGATCATTCTTCATTTGACTGAATTCTCTGTTGGAGGAATTGGAAAGAAAGGGTTGTCATTGACTATAAACAGCAGAGGACATCAAATAATGCTTGGAAAGAGGTTACTTTTGGTTTGAGAGTCCAGAATACAGTATTTATTTACTGTTTGTTGTTTCAGTAGTTCTTTGCTCAATGCTTCATTGTACACTGAACTGCAGAATCACAGCCTCGTGGGTCTATAACTGACAGGCATTCAGGATTATTATAATTGGTCATTTTTAAATATTTTAATATAGTTTTTAATTGGTAATTATTCTGGGTAGCCAACAGGGTAGCCCATGGACTAGCCCATGGGCCCTGGCCCAGGTTTTGGATACACCCTGGTGGGCTATGCGCTGTCTGGTAGATTCGGCTAGTCGAAACTTTGAAACAAGTATTTCGGCTTCATGTCGCTTATTGTCGTTAAAATGAAAATCATTTTCTACAAAAAAGTTATTTGACAGAAAACTGATGAAACCTTCCGAGCACTTTTCCGATCCCAAAACAAACAAAAGACTTAATGTACTTTTTTTGATCGAGGAAGGGGCTTTTATCGTCGTTCGGTGACACAGCCAAAGCAAGTCGGTTTCGTTTATTCCAAGACCATGAAAAGATTTATGTCTTCAGTCAGATCGATCCCAGAGGAACAGTTCGAAAATTAATTGGCTTTAATTCATAAAAAGCGATTGATTTTTGAAAGGCGCGACTTTTGCAAACCTGAGACTTTTGCAACACTCGGCAATTTAAAATCCATGTCGGTCATACAACACCATCATACCACTTTCGCAATATTCGATTGTTTATCGATATATGCAAGACAGACGTAACGTAGCGCAAATGATAAACACAAATTTTTAATGAAATGTTATGGAAGCTTATGCTAAGCTGCGATAATGATAATTTACCTCTGTCAAATGGACGAAAGGCCGACACAATAGGATCTAATAGCCAATTGTTTCTCATTGTTTGCCTTCGAATGGATCTTCTTCTCGCACATTTACAACTTTTGAAAAGGAAACATGAAACGCCACTGATGATTTTGCTTGGCCTACGTCGGATATGCATCCATCATCTTTGATGCGCTGGCTTTTAAGCCCGGTCCTCAGTAGCGACGCAAGCATAAGCATAAGCACAAGCATAAGAAGCTTATGCGCCCGTGAGGACAGCCGTGACATAAACATAAGAATATCAAAACATTGCATTCTTGTTATGCTTATGCTTATATCGCTGATATTTCCAGTGAGGACATGGCTGGCAAAGGCACAAACTGTTAGCCAATCAGTAAACACTTTTTCCCAGACCGTTCACTCTGGAAACAAAATGGCGGGCAATGCAATGGTGGATGAAAAGCTAGCGGAATCTGTCCGTAAATTTCCATTACTGTATGACAAATCGTCATACAGTCAGATTTTAAAGACAAGCGGAAAAAGGGAAAATCATGGGAAGATGTGGCCAAGAAAGTCGGTTTTACTTCAGGTAAGTCATTATGGATTATTTTATTTCTTTGGTACACTATTCTTCAATCCTGCTTAGATTTCGGTAGGAGCACGTTTCAACAGGCTGGACTTGACGTGTTTAAGGGGCAGTCCCGCTAAAAGCAATCCTCTCGACTTGGCGACCAAAAAAAGTTTCCCTATTTTTTGACCATGGAAAAGGTTTGATACGCATGTTTAAAAAATGCTATAATTATTTTCCAATTATTTATTTTTGCGCCGCCTTAGGCCCAAATTAAATTTTGGCTCACCTGCCCGAACTGATAGCGATCGAAAGTGCATTTTTCACAGATTTTGTCAAGCGCACTCTGACTACAAAAATCTAGCTCACTGAATTCTAATTCGCTACAAGTTACAAGGTGTATTCAGTTAGTTCACAGACAAAATATAGAACCTTACAAAAAATCTTACGCATTCCAACGTGATTAGAAGACACCCTTCTCTTGAGCCTTAATTTGCATATCGAAAACTAACCAAATGAAAGGAAAGAAATCTCAAAAGTTTGGTCTAAATCGTGATACAATACCACATCAGAGCAAAGTCTACCCTCCAATGAACCGGTATATCGCTTCAAACCGGCAGGTGTCGCCTTAGCTTCCACACACCAAGAGCTCAAAATTGACGAAAATCCATGTGTTTACATAATTATCGTTGGTGTCAAAGCTTATTTGTATAATTCTAAGAATTGGCGAAAAGATTTTTTTTTTGACCTTTCAGATTCTTTGACTGGCCTTCTAAACAATGGATCTTAACTTCCTTTAATGAATGTATGCAATAGAAATCTTGTGTTGTGGTAAAACGTTGCATAAACGTGATCAATCTATATGGCTTGCGAGACCCACAAAGTAAACATTGGCGGTTGTAAGTAGTCTATTGAATAAATTTCGTAAATTCACGTTGTAAACCACGAGATGGAAAATATCAAATTCTAAGGTTAAAGTTTTGTAATTTGGTAATTGTAGATATTATATGCATCTTGAGGGGACACACAAACATAAAATACAGTCTGCTAATAATTTTAAAACAACCACATGCAAACATAATTATACACTCACGGCCTGCCCACCGAGAAAATCTCTGAATGCTTCCAGCAAACACAAGCGACCCGATTCAATGGCACTACCTTCTGCAAATTTCTTTCCATCATTGACGGTTTTCATGCGGCTACGGTCTGCAACATTTCCAAGCTACAAACTCAATATCGCGGACCGTTATAACCAACAAAAATAACTTTGCTTGCTGTCTTGCGCTACATTGAACGTGACTATGCTAATTGGTTTGTTTGTTGTGTTATTGGATGGGAGGGGAGGGAACAAATTGTGGGAGGGGACGGAAAAAATAAATAAGAAAAATTTTTGTTTTTTCAATGCATGTATAGATAAGTATCTAATCGGTGAATAGCAAAAACCAAAAGGAAAAAAAAGAAATTCCTTCAATATTATTTCAGTCCATCATACTGTCTCCAATTGTTATCGTGAACACTAACATGACGCGACTATACAATTGTGGGGTACGAGTGGCCCGGAGTGATGCGATGCTCTAACCAACTGAGCTATGAAGCCACTGAAGTTGGGAGCAGGTCAATTGTGGGTTCATATGTTCCAACTGCGAGGATCATTCTTCATGTGATTTCATGTGATTTCATTTCCACAGTTCATATATGATTTATTTCATATATCATTCACACTCATTTCTTTCACGGGAACACATGAACCCACAATTGACCTGCTCCCAACGTCAGTGGCTTCATAGCTCAGTTGGTTAGAGCATCGCACCGGTAATCGCGAGGTCACGGGTTCAAACCCCGTTGAAGTCCTGAATTTTCTTCAGGCTTCTTTTCGCAATTGCATAAATTACGTTCACAACTGCGAGGATCATTCTTCATGTGATTTCATTTCCGCAGTTCATATATGATTTATTTCATATGTCATTCACACTCATTTCTTTCACGGGAACATATGAACCCACAATTGACCTGCTCCCAACGTCAGTGGCTTCATAGCTCAGCTGGTCAGAGCATCGCACCGGTGTTCACGAGGTCACGGGTTCAAACCTCGTTGAAGTCCTGTATTTTTTTCAGGATTCTTTTCGCAATTGCATAAATTGCGTTCATAACTGCGAGGATCATTTTTCATGTGATTTCATTTCCGCAGTTCATTTATGATTTATTTCATGTATCATCCACGCAAATTTAATCAATATACTACTTACAACCGCTATCAGTTCAGGCAGGTGAGCTAAAATTCAATTTGGGCCTGTGGCGGCGCAAAAATAAAGAATTGGAAAGTAAGTATAGCATTTTTTAAACATGTGTACCAAACCCTTTTCATGGTCAAAAAATGAGGGAAAACTTTTTTTGGTCGCCAAGTCGAGAGGACCGCTTTTAGCGGGACTGCCTCTTTTGTTGAGTTAGCTGTCTTAACATTTGAAATCATCAATTGACTGCGTCTGATGAGGGAAACGCTCCAGAGAACGATTTGCCTTAATAATTTCGGTGTTTACAACGATGAACAAACCAAGAGGGTGAAGGCATTTTCAGTTCTGCTTTGTTTATGGCTATGAGTAGTAGTCTCATATTTCGACAAAGAATGAAAATGACTTTGACTTTAAAGATGTATGAAATGCTTATGCGAACCCCGGATAGTGGATTTCATGGCTGATAAATAACCGTTGTAGTAGTAAATATCAGTATGGAAATATATGTATATTTTTGCATTCAGTAGATATAGACATAGATATAGGCTTCCTATTTGTCATATTTATGCTGATTTTGTACCGTGGTTTTCGTGGTTGTTTATAATCTTTTTAGCAAACCCTTGATACGTATGAATCGCAGTTACAAATTCATCATTCATTTCATTGCATTCATTCTTATTTTTTAAGGAAAAGAGGCAGAAAAAGCATTCATAAATTTAAGAAACAGATACAGTAGAGATAAGAATAAGATCATCAGATCTAAGGTCAATGGGACAGGAACAGACTCCGTGATGGATGCTAAGAGAGAAACATCAGAATTGTCTCTTTATTTGGAATGGCTAGAGCCATACATACAACCACGAAAGGGTACAAGTAATTTGGTAGTGATCAACGACGACAGCGACATCACAGCTGATGACAGTGATAAAGAAGAAGAGTGCAATCGGTCGTCAAATTCAACAGAACCTGACGACAAAGTGACGTTCAAGTCCCAGATTACTGGTCGTAAAAAATACACGAAAGCGAAATAGGCCGAAGGATGACATTAGCAATGCTGAGTTGAAATTCCTCCAGACAATTGGAGAGAGACTTAAGCAAAAGGCAACACAACCCCAGAAAGACGAAGAAAGCACTTTTGGTAATTTGATAGCATCTCAACTTCGTCAGCTTCGATACCAAGAGAGGGTTATGGCCAAAATGGAAATAAGCAATGTGCTCTATTCTCGTTTGTTACGAAATAATTCTGCCAACCCAGCCTATTTTACAGGTGGATTTCCGGCTCAAGAGCAAGGGCTTATGAAATGCCACAAGTTTACAGTCACACAAATGTCAGGGATCTAACACCACCTCCAGTTCCATTTTTTTCTTTGACAGAAATGCAAAGTGCAGATAATCATGTACTCCCCCAAGGATATTTTCTCCAACAATTTCAACAATCTGAAAAACGATAGAACATGTTCACAGTTACCAATGTCATTAACAGTTGTTGTTGTTGTTGGCAGTTCTTCTCTTCACATATGTCGAATGTTGCCTCGCATTTGAGAACACAGTAATAATCACATCATAAGGAACAGTAAATGTTCAGTAAGAAATTTCTTAAAACGTTTGTTTTTCTCTACTCATTGTCTGCCTGATATTGTATCTACAGAATTGCAGTCAAATTTTTTTCTTCTATGAAGTAAGTAAGATGCAGGGGGAGGGGGGGGGGGTTGTACTATGCCCTCTAATTGGTTAAATACCATTTACTATACACTACAAGGAACACTAAAAGTTCTTTGCAGGTTACGGTCTCTGAAATTTAACACCGCTTACGGTTTGAGTTTTCAGAGATTTTCTTGTTGTCCTAGTCTCCTACACATGTTACCATAAACTTTATGGAAAGCAGAAAGTAAAGTCTTCTTTTTCATATATATATATATATGACACAGAATAGAATGTTCTATTTGGTAAATGATATTAAGCACCACTTTATTTTTAATCTGAGAAACACAACCCAGTAAATCCCATGTTGTGTTCAACACTACAAATTCAAGTCAGTATCTGTTTACAAAGAGATCTCTTATCTCCATTTATTTTACAAAAAAAGGAGCAATAGGACAGAACATCAAGGTAATGTACAAGTTGCTAAGAGACAACGAAACATGATTGTCCACATTTATCCTCCTTTTGTTACCATTTTCTGCTATTGCCATGTATACACTAACAAACACCTTCCAAATATGGTAAAATTCTAGACTTTTGTGTATTCATCCTTCTAACTTAGAATTTGGCCTCTACTTCTTACATGATCCCATTGCCGAGGGAGAGATCCAGAATCAGAAATAAAATATTCCATCAATGCTTCTCTCACTTCAACGGCTGAATTGGAATATCTTCTAGCCCTTTGTGGAGCAACATCTAACAGTGCCCCTCTGCTGTCATTGGGGACAATTTGGTGCAACTCCCCAGGTCTTATATCACCACTTCCACCTTCACTGTCAACAAATCCAGATGGACAGTAAGATGCACTGTTAGTTTGTCTGAGGTAGTTGTGTAGGCATACAGCTGCTTTGGTTATTTCTTTCGCTGTTTCCACTGATGCCTGTATGGGACGACTGAAAACTTGCCATCTAGCCCTTCAAATGCCAAAGGTGTTCTCTATGACACGTTTAGCGCTCAACAAACGATAATTAAAAATTTGTTGAGCCTCTGATAGCTGTGATCGCCCTGGGAATGAGCGTTGAAGCCATGTTTTCAATCCAAAGATATCACCCCAACAATAAAGTATGGCAAAGGTATGTCGCAACCTTCCACTGGTTCTGGATCTGGGACACCTATATTATTGTTAACAAAGGCTTTTCCCATAGCTGACTTTTCCAGTACTCCACTGCCATTGCTACCTCCATAGTCTCCAATGTTGATGAAGTTAAAAATGCAGAACATCACAAATGGCCAATAAAACAATGCTAAAAAAACCTTTGTAATTGTGATATAGAGAACCACTGTTGATTGGGCATTTGATGGCAATGTGTTTACCATCGATTGCCCCAATGCAGTGAGGAAAATTCCAAAGTTCCATGAACTCTTCTGCTATGTTTTTTCCAGTCATCAGGCAAACTCGGTGCTCTCAAATAATTTTCATTAAGGACCTGCCAAATGTCACGACAGGTCTCCTTGATAATTCTACTGACTGTTTGTCTACCAATACGATAAGAGAATGACATTGTTAGTTGACTATTCCCAGATGATAGGAACCTCAAAGTTAGGGCCAGTCTTTCTGCTGATGAAATTGGCTCCCTTAATTTGGTAGTTTGCTTTGAGATGAGTGGGCTTACCAGAGAAAGAAGACAATTAAAACTTTCAGGTGACATTCGCATGTATCTAAAATATAGTTTAGCAGTAAATAGTATTAGTCTTCTGGAATGTGATGGTATTGTATTACAAAGGGTAACAAACTTCAGCTGGAAAATACGTGGAGCTTAAGATATCCATTGGAAAAAATGTGCATTTATGTATTATATTTATTTGTTAAGTCTCCTCCTTTATTTTCTTTCTTTCTTTTGTGGTTGATATATTAAAGGGATAAGAACAGGCTAAGGATTAATTGAGCCATTATTTGGTGTAGCAGGAATTTTACTCAACAAAAATGTAGTTAAGAAAAATTTATTGGATAAAAGTAGCAGCTCACCTGAAATACAGTTCACGATCACCAAGTCGAAGTTCCCGAATAAGATTGTGAAATTCACCATTCCTTTTTCGATTGCGAAAGATTTCTCTAACCCAAAACCTTCTAGGTTTTACATAACGTCTGTTTTGTCGTCTGTGCCGGCGTAAAAGAACAATAAGTAAAAGAAGCAATAATAATCCTCTTCGTCCACCATGTTGAATGAGTGCTCCAGCTAGAGGGAATGGATACAAAAATACGCTCTAGGCATGCCTACGTTCTTATGCTTATGTCACGGCTGTCCTCACTGGCGCATAAGCAACTCATGCTTGTGCTTATGCTTACGCTTGCGTCGCTAGTGAGGACCGGGCTTAAAAGCCAGCGCATCAAGGATGATCGATGCATATCCGACGCAGGCCAAGCAAAATCATCAGGGGTGTTTCATGTTTCCTTTTCAAAGGTTGTAAATGTGCGAGATCCATTCGAAGGCAAACAATAAGAAACACTTGGCTATTAGATCCTATTGTGTCGGCCTTTCGTCTATTTGACAGAGGTAAATTTACAACCTAGGTATTTGTTCGTCAACCGCGAGGGCTTCGTTCATGAGCCGCACGGTTTTGTCTCGTTCCTCCCGCGGGCAGTTCACGCGTTCTGCCCTTGCGGTTCACGTGTGCCGATGTCCAGATGATTTGAAGCGGTACTGTAAATACTAATCATAAATTGGGTATTCATTTATTGCAGTTCCCTCTGAGGCTCCCACCAGCCTAAATGTGATTGTACAAAGCTCTACCAGTGTCACTGTGTCTTGGCAGCCACCACCAGCATATGCAGCAAATGGAAAAATTTCAGGTTTTAAGCTGTTTTACAGCAAGAGAGGCTTTAACACATCCCAGGCTATACTGACAATTAGCGGTTCATCGAATTCTGTAATCACTGTGAGTGAGCTTCAAAAATACACAGAGTATGGTTTTCAAGTTCTGGCTTTCACTTGTGCTGGAGACGGGCCAAAGAGTCAGCAAAAGGTTGTGAGGACAAAGGAAGACGGTAAGAGACTGGACATAGTTTTTGAGCTTAACCCTTGTAACTAAGAACACTGTGTGAATGATATATGAAATGAATCATATATGAACTGCGGAAATGAAATCAAAATGAAGAATGATCCTCGCAGTTGTGAACGCAATTTATGCAATTTCGAAAAGAAGCCTGAGAAAAATTCAGGACTTCAAGGGGGTCTGAACCCGTGACCTCGCGATTACCGGTACATCGTGAGGTCACGGCTTCAAACCCCCTTGAAGTCCTGAATTTTTTTCAGGCTTCTTTTCGCAATTGCATAAATTGCGTTCACAACTGGGAGGATCTTTGATTTAAGAACACTGTATTTACTCAAATAAACGTACAGGTTATGTGGCACAATCTCAGTAGATGGGATGTTTATTATTTTAATAACGGAGCTCAACATTTTCTTTTCAGAAATAAATAGACGGTTCAAATATCATCACCAACTTTACATTTTACAAACTACAGAATCTGATTTCCATTTTGCAAACTAAAGATTTTCACTTTGCAAAGTACAAATTTTTCAGGTTGCTAACTACAAATTTCAATTTTGCAAACTACAGATTTTCATTTTGTTTTTGTTCCATTTTGTTTCGTTCCTTTCCCAAGAGCTGGTTATGCTGGAGCACTGAGATCAAAGCCCAATGAACGAAATCCTTTTCATCAAAAAGGATGGTCCTACATTAAACCAAGATGTGGCTTTTGAAAACCATCCTTTACTGACGATCCAAAAAGGTCCGGATGCAGGTGGCTTATGATCCCGTGAATATTACCCCTGGAACTGTTACGTCAGAATATTGTATTACATGCTGTCACAAAACTTTGTTGTGAGTCGATCCACACATTTTTGTGTGGGCTACCTGTGGTAGCTCACACTATAGTCATTGAAATTGTCCGTCCGTAACACATCACTTGATGTCCCTTGGGAGTAAGGAAAACAATTAGACAAAAGGATTGCATCGAATGTAGTCGAATCCAGTCCCAAATGCATATTTTCTCCTTTTGTTTTCGTTTGTAAACAACATGTCTAAAGTAATTAGTAAAATTTACGATGCCTTTTGGGCAGAATTACTTCCTCGACTTATCACAGCATTCAGTCTCGGCGGAATTAAAGGCAGCAGTGATTGGTTTGCAGCAAGGTTATGTCGTCTCCTACCAAGTAGATTGGTAATGCGTTCCTGTCTTCATAACCATTTAGTTTACACTGCAAGTCAGATCACGGTCTAGTGTTTGAAAAGCTGACTGTTCTTTGCGAAACGCAAAATGGAGCAAAATGAAAATCTGTAGTTTGCGAAATCAAAACCTATGGCTTGCAAAATGAAGTCTGTAGTTTAAAGGGGAATTGTCATGGCAATTCTTGTCATATGTTGTTCAAATCGTGAGGAAGTACTTTTTAGCTCATGGATGACGTAGTCATGCCATTAGGTATAGGAGGCACTTCGACGTCACTCACTCACTCACTCACTCGATTCTAATTAATTTATTCATAAAACTTGTATGAAACATTTCTTCTGTCCCTCCCCTGGTAAGTATGGTATTTGTCCCCGTAGTCTTCTTTGCTCAAGGTTTGCAAGTTTCAGGGGGTAGGAGAAATGCGTAGATTCTTGCTCAACTGTTTATGTATCATGAAGTGAATATGAATGGCGTTGATCAGAGCGTGTGAAGATTGTAAAGCGGATGATTTTTCGTCCAATCCTCTTGAATATAACTTTGCAGAGTTGGAAAGTGGAAGCTAATACGATTAAGTACACAATCTCTGTCAGTTACTTTCCGCCACAAATCTTAAACCTTGGAAACATGTAGGACAAATCCCTTAGTGAAACAAAATAAACTGTTGGCCACTATAATTTATATGATTTTCTGTCGAAAAAGCAACAAGACGAATTTCGGAGACTGTGGAAGATCCAAATCTTTTGGCCTTGAAAATCGTCGGAGGTGCAGAAAGTTTATTTTGACCACAAAAATTGTCAGCGTGACAGCCGGATCAAAAGGCCACGAGTAGATAACTCCAGCCGTTCGAAGGTCTGAGAATTTTCTCTTGCTGCGCGAACGGCTAAATAATTTTTGGAGGCTGTGCAAACGGATGAATTTTTTTCAATGGAAAACCCTGGCTATGTAAATGCATGGAACTTTTATTGTTGTTTGAGCTCACTCCAAGGCTCGGCAGACCTGCACCTTTATTTACTTATTATTTCTTTCTTTATTTGCTTGTCTGTCTGTTTGTCTGTCTGTCTGTCTATCTATATCTATCTATCTATCTATCTATCTATCTATTTATCTATCTGTCTGTGTCTGTCTGTCTGTCTGTCCGTCTCTCTGTCTGTCTATCTATCACTTATCGTTATATCTATAACAACAATAATAATAATAATAATAATAATAATAATAATAGCTTTATTTAAAGAGGGAGATGCAATAACCTTTTACAGCCTATAGGAGAGGCCACCTCGAATGATAATATAAAGAGTATAATTTGGTGCTGTGTGAGTGCAGCATGACAGATTCAGGATTGTTTAAATAAAAATTCCAACATTTTTTTCTTAAAGGTAAGAAAACTTGCTGAGACAGGTAATTGAAGTAGGGAGAGAATCCCAAATTATAGGACCTTGAAAGAGAATTGTAAATTGCTTAATGTCTGTACGACGGAAGTGAAGGCTGTAACATCCAGCCGTTCTGGTTCCATAATTATGAACTTGACTACTTGTCTCAAACAAGTTGAGGAGGATTGGAGGCAACAGTTGATTGTGATGATAAAACATAAACTTGGCTATTTGAAATGAGTTCACTTGAAAAATATCGAGGGTATCCAATTTAGCAAACAATGGAGCAGAATGTGCTCAATAATCGGAATTGGTGATGGTTCGCACAGCATGCTATTGTTGTTTGGCCAGAGAACCTGTTACATCATTGGCATTAAGACTGAAAAGTGATTGGCTCATTTTGATATTTTTGTAGTATATTCCATGTACATTAGATTCTGGTGGCTTAACGAAAATATGGTTAAGGAATGAAAGTACCAAATATGGCACGCGTTCTCTTTTTGGTGCAATGGACAGTTTCAGAAGGGGTTCCATGAAGCAATGCAATGCGTTATTTCGCTGAATCTTTTTAATCTTTTGCGCATGGTAGACTCTATCCTATTCTGTGATGTCATCGTTTTCGAAAAGTTCCACTTTCAACTGTCCACACGAGCACAGGAAACACAGGAAAGAAGCATTTTTGAAAGGTCATTAACATTTCCAGTAATCGTTCTCACTGAACAAGCATGGATGGAAGGCGAATCCCTATTTACATTAGTTGTAGAAGTTGTGTTATCAAACAAGAATGGATACATGTGGATGGGGCCATTAACCGTAGTCTGTCAAGTGATACGCAGGCCATGGAAGACATTCCTCTGAAAAAAATCTCTAGTCTTGTAAGCAATGTCTGAAAAAATAAAGGGGAAAATAGTTTGAGCTAAAAACTTTATCTTTTACTCATCATGTGTTTTAAGGTTTGAATACTGGTAATTATAATTAGAGAACCCCTGCAAAGATTTCAAAGTGCTTCCATTTTCTGCATATAAGACGATTTAAGATGACTAAATATTCTCATCATAACTTTTGAATTACAAAAAGTATTTCACTTGTTGACCACAAGTTAATTGTCTTTAGTGTCATGTGATATCTCTGACGTCACAATGCGTGTTTTTGAAATGAGGAACATTGCACTTAGAAATTCTAAAAACGTCCTGCTTAAAAATGTTTAGAATAACCATTTCAATGTAATTCTGCCTTTAAATGTGGTATAGAACATTTTCACTGTGAGATATTTGGACATTAAGTATGACATATGACCTACTTTTATTAATTTACCATTTCTGTTAAGTCGTGGATATGATAAAAAGGCGGCATGATGAAGCCCTCAGTAAGAGTCAGAGAACAAAGAATAGAAAAAGATTTGTGTAAGATGGCTTTCCCTTCCACGTTTTCGACGTAAGATTTACATTGCTTTTAGCTGTTAAAAAGTCACGTGATCGAATTAATTTAAGACGAATGGGCTAGTCAAATTGGCGAGAATGTGGATGCTAAGGCTGCTTACCATTTACGACAAATTCCCGGAAATTCTGCTTTTTAAATGGTATTTAAATGGTAAATGTTGTTTTGGCTCATTCCAGTGGCAATTCTTGGGACAAACGAAACCTCTGAAAAGGTAGTCCTGTTTTCCCTGTTGGGACGTTCTACTTTCAGGTCTTTTGCATGTTGTATTTTGAATCCTGTCTAACACAAATGGGAAACAAGACGTACCGTTCTTTCTGAACGAAAATTCCCAACCAAAATTAACAATCTAAATTGCTTGCCAAGTTTCATACTGGATCGGATAAATCCATCCCCCTTGATGTGGGCATCAAATGGCCTCTCGAACGCGGAAAACACCTCTTGAAACATCACATTTTTTTTGCCTAAGTCAAAAAAAAACTCTCCTTTCCCAATTTCTAGCAAGGCAACCTTTGGCAAATGGACTCTCAACTACGGGCCGCTTTTAAGACGAGAGTTGCTTTCAGACTGTCCCATTACTCTGTACTGCAAAACGCCAATTTGCTCTGGGAGTCAACTTAAATATCTTCGCGTTTGGCAAGCACAGGGGAACACCACTTCATGGCTTCTTTCAGAAGTGTCTGACTTGCGGGTCTTCAGACTTCAAATAATGTCATTTCGACCACCAGGCTGGCGAGTTTCGATTAAATTAAGCTAGCGATCGACACCTCACAGTCACGTAAGTTTCCTATCAATAAATCGATGTTTTAACCGCCAAACGTATACTCTACCTCACACTATCAAATAATCCTTTCTACCCGTCAATCGTTTCACGTGCTCTTCAGGTCATTCAATTCGCGCATGAAAATTAATGCGCATACAAATGAGCTTAGCTGAATTGAAGGGTTGAAAGCGAAACTATCGTATGTGACGGTCTGTATGAACGTACTTTAGGCCCGTTTTTTTTTTTCAAAAGCGAAGCGCGCAACAGCAAAAAAATACAGGGCAATCTTCTTTAACAAAAATGGAGTCCACGTGTCAAAATTCAACCAATTCCGAGCAATGTGAAATTTCGAGGCTTAATCGTCACATACGATAGTCTCGCTTTCAGCCCTTCAAGAAATGAATTTTACACAGCACATAATTTAAAACATTTGAATGTCCAAGTGCTAAGTAAGTTGGAGCACTGAGATCAAAGCACAGTAAAGGAAATCCTTTTCATTAAAAAAGGATGACCCTACATTAAACCAAGACGTGGGCTTATGAAAACCATCCTTTTCTGACGAGCCAAAATTGTCCGGATGCAGGTGGCTTATGATCACGTGAATATTACCCCTGGGAATGTTATGTCAGAATATTGTATTACATGGTGTAACAAAACTTTGGTGTGAGTCGACCAATACATTTTTGTGTAGGCTACCTGTGGTACCTCACACTATAGTCATCGAATTTGTCCCTCTGTGACACATCACGTGACATCCCTTGGGAGTAAGGAAACTAATCAGACAAAAGGAATGCATCATCATTACTGTCGAATGTAGTCGACATGTTTAAAGAAAGTAAAATTGACGATGCTTTTAGGCAGAATTACTTCCTCGACTTATCACAGCTTGAGAGCACGAATCTCGGCGGAATTAAAGGCAGTGGTGATTATTTTGCAGCAAGGCTATGTGGTCTCCTACCAAGTGGATTGGTGATGCGTTCCTGTCTTCGTAACCATTTAGTTTGCAATGCAGGTCAGATCGCTGTCCTGTGTTTGAAAAGCTGACTGTTCTTTTGCAAAACGAAATGGAGCAAAATGAAAAGCTGTAGTTTGCGAAATAAAATCCTATAGCCTGAAAAATAAAGTCTGTAGCTTTTAAAATGGGAATCTGTAATTTGTGAAATGAAATCTGTACCGGCTTTGCAAAATGAAAATCTGTAGTTTGCGAAATGATTGTCTGTACCGGCTTTACGAAATGGAAATCTGTAGTTTCCAAAATGAAAACCTGTAGCGTGCGAAATGAAATGTGAAGTTTTTGAAATGAAAATCTGCAGTTTGCGAAAGTAAATCTGTACCGGCTTTGCGAAATGAAAATCTGTAGTTTAAGAAATTCAAAACACACAAAACATGTAATTGCACGCCGCTAATTTCCACCACCGTCAAGGCAGCATTTTACAACGTACAGCGCATCGTTATAATAAGCCCTTACCTGTCAACAGAACCTAGGAAAACTCTGGTTGTGGCTCTCGTACTCTCAAAATTTGACAGTTGTAATGCTTTGCTTTTTGGATTACCTAGCTAGCACCTTAATCTCCACACTACAGAATGTTCAGAATGCCGCTACCCGAGTTGTCGTTGGCGCTCGAAAGAACGATCACATCACACCTATCCTCAAAGATCTTCACTGGTTACCCGTTGAACAGACAATTATATTCAAGACCAATCTCCTAACTTTAAATGCCTCGTACCCCCTCGTACCTTCAAAAACTTGTCGGCATCTATATACCTGTGAGAACTCTGCGTTCCGCCGCTGATGGACGGAAACTTAAAACTGTCCCTTACTCGCTCAAAAACTATGGCTTTAGATCTTTTTCAGTCTCTTCACCTTTACTTTGGAACAATCTGCCACCTTTTTGTTTGCTGTTCAGAAACTATATCAGTTTTTATATCAAGGCTTAAGACATTACTTTTTAGAAAATATTTTTATGAATAGTGTTCTTTTTTTGGCATTTGTAAAGCGCTTAGCCTTATAATAAGCGCTATATAAATACGTATTTATTATTATTATTATTATTATTATTATTATTATATGGTAACGCAATGCGCATTTTGTCATCCGATGTTTCTCGAAATTTATATTTTCAAATCAAATCAATTTATTGAAGTTCGATAGCGTGGGGAGTGGTTGCCCAATATTCCGAGTCGGGGGCTCATGTATTAAACGTTCGAGTATTCCGGATGGAATTGGAATTTAAAAGTGTTGGTTTTTGAGGATAGTGGAAAACCGGAGTACCTGGAGAAAAACCTCTCGGAGCAGAGAAGAGAACCAACAACAAACTCAACCCACATATGAGTTTGCTTGGAGTGCAGCTACCCAAAATGAAGGCGAAATAAATGAGCTATATATTTTTTCGGAGGCTGTGGAATATCCAAAATCTTTTGAGCTCGAAAATCATCGGAAGTGCAGAAAATTTATGTTGACCACAAGAATTGTCAGTGCGACTGCCGGTTCAAAAGGCCGCGAGTAGATATAATTCCAGCCATTCGAAGGAGTGAGAATTTTCTCTTGCCGTGCGAATTGGTAACTATTTTTTGGCGACCGTGCAAACAGATGAATTTTTTTTAATGGACAACCCTGGCCGTGCTACCCTGGCTTTACAAATGCATGCAACTTGTTTTGGTTGTTTCAGCTCACTCCAAGGCTCGGCAGACCGCACCTTTCTTTACTTATTATTTCTTTCTTTATTTGCTAGTCTGTCTATCATCTATCTATCTATCTTTCTATAGACATGTTCGAGTGAACAAAATAGAATACTTTTCGGCCCGACTTTTTTAAATATCCCTGACTTGACATTTTCGGTTATCTCTCTATTATATCTAATAATAATAATAATAATAATAATAGCTTTATTTAAAGAGGGAGGCGTAATAACCTTTTACAGTTTTCTGACTTACAGCCCACTAAATCAAATCAACTGTTGGTTGGGTTTTGGGGAGTGGACAAAACCGGAGTACCTGGAGAACCAACAAACTGAGTCCACTTATGACGCCGAGTCCGGGAATTGTACCTGGGCCACGTTGGTGGAAGGCTAGCGCTCTCACCACTGCGCCAACCCTGCTCCCCCATTTAAGCAATTTTTCTCGACAAAAATTAACAGACAAAGGTCAAATATCGTCACCAATTTCACATTTTGCAAACTACAGATTTTCATAACGCATGTTGAATGCACTCCCCTAATCTCCAATAACTTCTAGTATAAAGAATGAAGTAAAAGCGAAATCAAACTTTTCACATTTCTGAATAGTATCCCACACATTAAGTACCCCATGGTACCTATTTTTAATCACGTTCTTGATCTGTGTGTGTAGTTCCTTCGAAGGCTCCAAGAGACCTTATGGCGACTGCAAGCACTTCTACCAGTATTGTTATGGCTTGGCAGCTACCAGCGGAAGACTCCTGGAATGGAATTATCAAAGGATTTAAATTGTTCTACAAACACAGGGGCTCCTCCGACTTAGTATTCATTGTACGGTTGGACAATCCTTTAATTCTGACCAAAACTGTTACCGGACTGGATGAGTTTACAGAATATGAATTTCAAGTATTGGCATTCACTGCGGTTGGTGATGGACCAAAGGGCCCTGTAGTGGTAGTGAGAACCAAAAGAAGAAAAGAAGAGGGTAAGAGATAGTGCGCAAACTGTAGTACTAACTTAACTGAGCACAACAGATAGTAGCACCTAACTAAAAATGTTTGACCAGCTACCTACAGGTAAGCAGTGCACTCCAGGTCAATGTAGATGGCATTGATGTTTTCGTAATAAGCGGACATCATTACATGTAATATGGTCAAGTGATGGGTGTATCAATATATCTTCTATCATATCTTGAATAACTTTTACATCACCCATAGTATTTGATATGTGTACACTTAAATGTCTTCTACAGGAATGGTACTAATGGTGAACTACCAGTTGGCCTGACAGCTCAGCTGGTAGAGCAATACACTCTAGTCTACTGCTTTTGGTGACATCATTTTTCTTTGGCTTTCTACCTATTCACAAACGTCTGTGTTGCTTATACATAACTGATAAGATCCATATTTGAAAATGTTGCACCCCATATTATATACGACCTTGGTTCATACTGAAACCCTCACCTTGTTACTTTTGTTTTTACTTGTCCACTCAGTTGTCAGGTAGGTCATAAACTAATTGTGTTTGTCTCGATGATGATGATAATAACAATAATAATGATAATAATTTATTACTTATCGATAAGATCTTTATAGTCATTAATTAGTCTGTGAGAAGTTTGATTACAAGATGATTGCTTAAGTAGCCTACAGTTATACATGTAGTCAGTGTGTATGACCGTATAGTTCAATGATTTAAAGGCCCTTTTTGTGTTTTTTTCCGGTAAGATGTCAGTTATATGGGAGACATCTAATGCCAAAACTGATTTGTGCAAGTGCTTCTACTAATTTTCGAAAAGAAAAAAAAAACGATACCTAGCAACAGATCATATCACCAATCATGCTAATGCCATTTAAAGATCTAGCCAATTTAATGCATTGTCTAAAGAAACTGAACCGGCAAGGCCAACTACTTAGGAGGCCTACCAGAGAGCTTCACAAAAATGAAAAAGAGTGCAACACTCACTCTTGTCAAACTGGGTCAATAGCAGTTGGGTGGATGAACTTATGATGGCTGTTACTATATAGCTTTGAAGCACTTGCCTATGAACAATCTCTCACAGGCATTTAATTCATCGACAAAATGGATGATACAAATACATTTACAGTGTAAAATCAAATTCCCCACTCCATAAACTATGAGGAATCTGGGTACGAAATTGACTCAAGGGGGTTTATGGTATCGTTTGGGTAGACGCGATGTAAGAAAAATGGCGTCTGTTAGAAAGTTTTGATTGATTAATTCGTCTTGTGTCGACGTAAACGTGCCAAAGCCTGTGAATTGCTGTGTACCCGGCTGCAATAACAATTTTCGGAACAATCCTGCACTCAAGTATTATCGAATTCCCAAAGAAAGGTGGCTAAGAAGTACAAGATCTTGATTCGCAATACAACACTGAAACTGAATTCTGGCAACACTCGTATTTGTGCGCATCACTTCGAAGATGGAACTAAGAGAAGTAGGCACGATTTACCGTCGAGTTTTCAGTGGTCAAAGGCCGTGTCAAATCGACGTGTTTTGAAGCGTCTTCCTGAAGAAGACGTGGTCAAAGTGCCTACAAAATCTGGACTGAAACTGGAACATTTCCAAGACTAAGTTCTACAGATGATATCGCTGGAAACTCTCTTGATCAGAATGAACCACCGGGAAGCGAGCTATCGCAGACCGACGATAAGTTGGCCACAAATGAGCAAGGTACCGCAACATTTTTGAGTAAGGAAGTACAAGAAAAGGAGGAAGCTACACAAACCGAATATCATGAGCATGCCAAGGTGGCGTTTGGCACACAGACAGAACTGTTTAACCTTAAGATTTGACATTGAGCGATATAAAGAAAAGGAGTCAGATGTTGCTTTTTATACAGGATTTCCCAACTTTAAAACGTTAATGCTCTGTTATGATTTGGTAAAGGATTCATCTCAGAACATAAGCTATGGAAGCTATGAAAGGAAACATTTGATTTCCTACCCCTTTTGCAGCCAGGAAGACCAAGAGCCCTTACAACATTTCAGGAATTTATATTGTGCTAATGGGACTACGGCTTGGTCGGTTTGAAAAGGATTTGGCTCACAGGTTCAGAACTGCAGAGTCGACAGTCTCCATCATACTTCGAACTTGGATTCGGTTTCTACGACCTGAATTACAGGAGCTGATTGTTGTTCCACCAAGGGACGTAATACAAGAACATATGCCAACACTTTTCAAAGAGTTTTATCCCAACACAGTTTTAATTATTGACTGTACAGAGGTGCAGATCGAACAGCCATCAGCTCTGGATAATCAGTCTTCCTGTTACTCATCCTACAAGTCAAGGCCAACCATGAAAGCCCTTGTCGGAATCACTCCGAGTGGTGTCATTGGATTCGTCAGTGAGCTATATCCTGACAGCATCACAGACAAGGGGATCATAGTTAAGAGAGGTATCTTGGAACTGTTAGAGCGTGGTGATGAAGTAATGGCTGATAAGGGTTTTCTTATCCAAGATGAGCTCGCTGCCATTGGTGCAACCCTTAAAATTCCAGCTTTTTTTAAAAGGATTTAACCAGTTTTCAAAAGCAGAAGCAGAGAGAAACAAAAACGTTGCTAGCTTAAGGGTTAACGTTGAAAGATGCATGGAACGAATTAAAAATTGGCATATCCTTGACAGACCAATTCCAGTCTCCCTTTCAGGGTTAGCTTCTGACAATTTTATTGTTATTGCAGCAATCACAAATTTTCTTCCCCCACTTATTTCGTAGGTACCTGTAATTAGAAAAAATTCTGTAGTTGACAGTTGTTTTTCAAAAATCTTTAAGCCATGCAGATTCTGGTTACTGTTGTATTGTAGGTTTTCTATAACACTGATTACTGTCAAAGCAAAAAAGTAGAGTATGTTAGGAATGTTTTGGTTTTTGAAGCCACAGCAACCAGGGTAAAATAATTATAGTGGCTTATATTCACTTTCACAGTGAAAAAGCTATCAAATGGTTTGTACATGGTCAGCATTTCTTTTATTTTCACAACTGGCTCAACATAAACAGAAATTTCATGTTTCAGTTTTGGTTTCTTGTTTTTCCAGGGCAATGTTAGCAGTCTTATTAATTGAAATCTGACTTATAATGAATTTATGGTATGTTGTTCATTATTTAAGCCCAAGTATTAAAAAGCATATTTTTCTCACTGTTCTCAGTATATTTCTTATGGTACTGCTTGAAAGAATTTGCTTAAGAATCAAGACATTTCATCTTTGGTGATAATTTCATTCATTCACTTGACCAATATCATGACGAGACGCAGCGGAGTCTATCTGGAAGTATTTCAAAGGAATGCGGGGTTGTGGACCCCGCATTCCTTACATATTTGAATTTCAATCTGTCTGTGAGTCAGCCCGTGTAAAGTAGAAGGCGTGAAAATTGGCAAGTGCGGCTGTCAAAACTAATTTTTGTCACCGGAAACACTGTGATTGAGCCGTGAGAAAATTAGGATCACTTTCTATGCGGCTGGGAGACTGAGAAAGTGACGAGACAACAAACAATAATGCAGAAGTCCAAATCACGCATTCGTTTTTTTTTTTTTTTTAAGAAAACCCGGCCGAATCAGGAATACCGGTAAACTCGCCTACGCCTCCACAACTCGTTCCCTTCCTGGTAGGCGAGTTCACTCAAGTAATGTATGTTCAGTTACAACTTTAATTTTTCATTTTGTGGGCGTTTACAATTATAGCACGTTTTCCTTTGTCTATGAAAAATTTACTCAAAGCCGGCTATGTTGATTTGATTAAATTTGTTTACAATTTTGAGGGTTTTTACTCCACCTGTTGTAACATTCGGCAGATTGTGAAGTTTGGGTGCAAGTCTTTTCCCGGTAATCATCAAAACCTTCGTCGTTTCTTCGTTTAAAGGTAGCTTATTTGCATTAGCCCAAAGCTGAATTTCACTTACAGATGTGTTCAGTGAAAGTTCCAGTTGTGATATGTTCCTGAAATCCGAAGAAGTTGTAATTGTTGTATCATCAGCGTAAAGATCAATTTGAGAGCTGACGTGTAAAGGCAGATCATTAATGAATAGAATAAAAAACAAAGGGCCCAAAATACTGCCTTGAGGAACGCCATGTTTAACTAGACACTCACACGATTCCGCTCCGCCTAAATAAACTGCTTGTTTTCTACTAGACAAATAAGAACGACACCATCTGAGTTCTTGATTGACTATGCCATAAGCCTCCAACTTCTTTAGTAGAAGTTCGTGATCGACCATGTCAAACGCTTTTCGGTAATCCACAAGCAACATACCAGAGACCTTGTCATTGTCCAGACTAAATAAAAGATCATCGATAATTTTAATAAGAGCTGTCTCGGTACTGTGCTGTTTTCGGAACCCAGACTGTCTAGCGTAGACCAGATTATGTTCGTTGAGAAAGGTATAAAGACAATTATGCATGTGACGTTCAATAACCTTCGACAAAACGGGAAGCACGGAGATAGGTCGATAATTACAGGGGTCGTACCTCGCGCCACTTTTGAATAAAGGTGTCACCTTTGCAGTTTTCCATCGTGTAGGATATTTGCATGCAGAGAACGAAAGTTTAATTAACTTAGCAACACTCGGAGCAATAACAGGAGCAGCAATACGTAGAAGACGAGCACTGATCTTGTCTTTGCCCGAAGCTTTATGAGGACCAATTTTCATTATCATGGTGTAGACTTGCGCACTAGATATATCAGGAACTGAAAACAAATCAATTGGGTCCTTACGGGATTCGACAAAATTAATCAATTTGGACAGGTCTGAAGGAGAATGTGATATGGTGTCACCTAATTTATCGGCGATCGTCGAAAATTAGGAGTTCAAATGATTAGCCATTTCCAAAGGGTTGTCCACGTCATGTCCGTCAATTTTGAGTCTGCTACTTTCTGGAGTATTCCTCTTTGGGCCAGTCAAAGTTTTTATTGATTTCCAGATTGCTCTTGCATTGTTTTTGTTGTTTTCAAAAGAATTATTATAGAATTCACGGTTAGCTGAACGAAGAATAGCAACGGCTTTGTTCTTTGCGGAACGATAATTAGCCTAATCAGCCATGTCGTCTGACCGCCTAGCAACCTTCAGTAAGTGATCCCTGATATGGAGCTGTTTAATCACTGCTTTCGTCATCCATTGAGGTTGAGTGGCCTGTTTCACGCGCTTTTCGCGCCATGGACAAAGGGAGTTAAGAACAGAGTTAAAAATTTGCTCCCATGCATAAATAACATCGTCCATATCATCAAACAAAAAAGCAGTGTCCCAGGGGGCTTGAAGGAGTGATTGTAAAAATTGCTTCTCATCGAAGTGTTTCATGTCCCGATACCTGATTCGCGACCCAGTTTTTACACGGGCGCTCAAGTCGCGAGTGTACTTTCGAACCACAAAAACAGGCAAATGATCAGAGAGTCCGATGTTATGACTAGTAACCAATGTAATTCTCTGGGGTTGATTGCAGTAGACGTGGTCCAGGGTATCAAATTTTTGATCAGCTCTGAAATAGGGTAGGGAGAACCGCTGTTTTTGTTCTGAAATAGGGTAAGTGTTTCGGGAAGGGGGCCGCACTCCCTACCCAATTTTTCTGGGAGTACACCCCCACCCCCATCCCACCCCCTCCCCGGGATCAAGTTAACACCGAAAGGGGGAAAAATCTAGAGCAAAATTTCATATTTCAAATCGTATCAATGAACGCTTTTCATTCAATTTATTTCCGTTATTTTGTGTTTCGATTCATTATTACACCAAACGAAGTGGGTAACGTGTGGCACAAACTCAAAATATTACAATGCTTAATCTAAGCCTGTTCCACTTCACGAATTTTGGTAACCTTGGTGATAGTTGATCAGTTATAATGAAGTTATAATGAAAATGAAAACAAGAATTGCTAAAGGCAACAGTAGCACACTCCGACGAAACATCTGGATGCCACTGGTAACCCTGGTGATACTTGAGCAGTTAAAATGAAAATGAAAACAAGAATTGTTATAGGCAACAGTAGCACACTCCGACGAAACATCTGGATGCCACTGGTAACCTGGTGATAGTTGATCAGTTAAAATGAAAATGAAAACAAGAATATTGTTAAAGGCAACAGTAGCACACTCCGACGAAACATCTGGATGCCACTGGTAACCTTGGTGATAGTTGATCAGTTATAATGAAAATGACAACAACAATTGTTATAGGCAACAATAGCACACTCCGACGAAACATCTGGATGCCACTGGTAACCTTGGTGATACTTGAGCAGTTAAAATGAAAATGAAAACAAGAATTGTTAAAGGCAACAGTAGCACACTCTGACGAAACATCTGGATGCCACTGGTAACCTGGTGATAGTTCATCAGTTAAAATGAAAATGAAAACAAGAATATTGTTAAAGGCAACAGTAGCACACTGCGACAAAACATCTGGATGCCACTGGTAACCTTGGTGATACTTGAGCAGTTATAATGAAAATGAAAACAAGAATTGTTGAAGGCAACAGTAGCACACTCCGACGAAACATCTGGATGCCACTGGTAACCTTGGTGATACTTGAGCAGTTAAAATAAAAATGAAAATGAAAACAAGACTTGTTATAGGCAACAGTAGCACACTCCGACGAAACATCTGGATGACACAGGTAACCTTGGTGATAGTTGATCAGTTATAATGAAAATGAAAACAAGAATTGTTAAAGGCAACAGCAGCACACTTCGACGGAACATCTGGATGCCACTGGTAACCTTGGTGATACTGATAGTTGATCAGTTATAATGAAAATGAAAACAACAATTGTTATAGGCAACAGTAGCACACTCCGACGAAACATTTGGATGCCACTGATAACCTTGGTGATAGTTGATCAGTTATAATGAAAATGAAAGCAAGAACTGTTATAGGGAACAGTAGCACACTCCGACGAAACATCTGGATGCCACTGGTAAGCTTGGTAATAGTTGATCAGTTATAATGAAAATGAAAACAAGAATTGCTAAAGGCAACAGTAGCACACTCCGACGAAACGTCTGGATGCCACTGGTAACCTTGGTGATAGTTGAACAGTTATAATGAAAATGAAAACAAGAATTGTTACAGGCAACAGTAGCACACTCCGACGATACATCTGAATGCCACTGGTAACCTTGGTGATACTTGGTGATACGGTTAAAATGAAAACAAGAATTGCTGAAGGCAACAGCAGCACACTCTGACAATACATCTGGATGTTACTGGTAACCTTGGTGATTTCTGAGCAATTTATTTTGTATATTTTTCTTATTTTATGCTATTTGAGACTAGATCAAGAGATTGGAAAAGATGCAAATTGTTTACATCTTTTCCAATCTGTTGCTCTAGTCTCAAATAGCATAAAATCAAAAAATATACAAAATGCATTTCTCAGGAAAAAATGCCATCTTCTCAATGGGGAGTGCATGCCCCACAGTATCTTCTACATTTCCCAAGATATTCATTTTTGTGGGACCTGAAAAAAAAATGGACATTTGTCATAAATGAGCTGCTGACTGCACTGACACCAACCAGCAACAATACATGTAAGCCACTGATTTCCACTTACGAAACATCCCCAGAGGGATAACCATTTTACATACCTGAAATTGAGCTAACATGGATATTGTGTTTTCCAATTTCTGTTTGTTGTGCAGTCCTCTTTTGCACCGTCAGTTGGTCCCATTGAAGGACTCTGGACCATAACTTCTCAGTGCCCAGTTAGCCTCCAGCAGGGAATTAATCTTGCAGGCAACAAAGCCAAAGAATCAAGAAGCTGCTCAATATTTTGTCTTTCCATGTGTGACATTGCAAAGAGTTGAATACTGCTCAGCTCCACCTCCACCAAAAATTCAAGATCATCATGAATCCCAGTTGATCTGTAGGAAAGGAGAGGGAGTGGAGAACTGTGATACTTATAAGTAATGCCTAAGGTGATATAATTAATGCCTAAGGTGGGGAAATTTGATCCAGTTTTACCAAATTTCAGGCCCTAGTGTGGGATTTTGACCAAAAATTATTTTGAAAAGTGAAATGTCCTAATATGTGCGAGTTTCCCCCCTCTTGTTCTTATAAACATTAATAAGTAGCAAACTACAATTTCATCCTGTTCTAAGAATCCCTCTTATCCCCCTCAATAAGGCCTAAGACATGAAAATAACTTGTTTCAGGAAATTCGTGCATAATTTATGAGTGACATTGTGCGGATTTCGTAAAGGGAACGGGAATTACCTTTCGTTACGGGGTCTGTTGTAGTATTTTGGTCCTCAGATAGTGAGTATTTACTCCTCTGTCGCGAAATCTGTTCCTTGGGATATAAACCGCTGATCAGTGTTTCCGAGTGCAAGGTTCGCAGAATAAAAAAATTGAGAATTTCTCTAAGCTTACCTTTTTGGGGCAGCCACTTGGCAGGGTTAGTAATAAGCAGCCAATGTCTTCATCCATTTCTTGTGAAACAACCGATGATGACCCTGACATTTGCAAACGGCGATTCGTTTGAGTCTTCATCACAGGATTCGAACTACTCGCGGCCGTGCGAGTGCTCGTTTATACAACGGCTTGAGCTTCGCAAAGTACGCTAATGACAAGGCTGTTTAAAAAGCATCTTAGCTGCTCAAAGATCTCCTCTTGATATAATTCCCAATCTCGTGCACGGAGAAAGGAATGCCGCAATTAATCCAAACGATGAGGCAACGATTTCATCCTCTGAAGAAACTTTTCCTTGATACGGTTCTCCATCTATCGTCTGTAAAGCTCTTCGCCTTGAATACTCGGACAATATCCTCCGGAAAGCGTGCTGGTAGGGAATATTCCTCGAGAAATATTCCTCGGAGCCATCGACACACTTCTACGTGGCTCGGTTTTCTCAAATGACTGCGGAAGCGAGACAACGTGACTGAACGCACGTCAATCGTCAAGACTAAATTTGATACTTACATATTAATCCTATTTGATCCGTGTTCACCTCTCTTTGTTGACAGAAGTTTAATTAAGGAGTAAACCGCAATTTTAATTAGTTCGGAAATCAACTACTTCCAGTTTAGGCCCACTTGCGTCTCCTCATGTTTGAGAACACATTGATATTGTGAGGAGAAATTAGATGCTGGTCACTATTGGGGCTTAAAGGGTTAAAGGGTGAATGGATTCAATGAATTTGAGGAACAATGTGAAGGAATCATTTCTTTTATTACATTAAACAGAACCATTCAATTTTGCTATATGTGACCCTCCATGGGGGTGAAAGCACGCTCACAACACCCGTCCACTTAAAAACAAAAGATTTTTCTTTAGCACGCTTTAGCACGCTAATAAACTTACCTCACAATGAAACGTGAGCAGACAAACAATGAAGCGTGTTAAAATGCAACAATAAAGCGTGTTAAGGGTTCAAACAAAAGTTCCGTGCGAAATAGCAAAGCACAGTAAGTGTGTCAGGAGCGCACAAAAAGCGTGCCGCCCTTTCCGTCTGACACCGAAACAGTCAGTTTTTTTTTTATTTTTCTATTTCTCATTGCACAGATAGTAATCATCCGAGACGTTTTGTAATATCCATTCATGTGGCCATAATTAGACGTCGGCCTTTAACGCTCTTATTATTTTGTTTAAGACAATCTACAGGTTCCTCAAAGGCAAGTTTTTGTATTCCAGTGTCCCCGCGAGTCATTCGATAGTTTTGGACATGTTGCATGTTTCTAGACTGAGAGCAAGCGCACTTGGTTGTCCCCACCGTTTTTGTGTGTTTTTGTGAGTCACCGAACACATAAACGTTAAATCTGGTACATCAAAACAACCAGCAAAAAGGAAAAAAACAGAGGACAGAATTTTTGTCACCGCCTTCCATACTATACAAGTAAGATTTTTTCCTTCTAATTTAAGCTCAACTTCAGACTCGGTAGCCGATAACGTGAGCTTATTTTTTAATTCTTTGCAATCAGTTAGAACGATAGTTGTCAGATTATTACTAAGATTCATAACGCACAACCATTTTTGTCTCATTTCATTCCCCCCTAGTTTCTAGCGTGTCCTATCGCTGTCGCACGTGAAGAGTGCTACAGTTCGCACAATAACTGTGTAATTAGACACGCTTAAGGGAAACAAAAGGTTTTATAGTGTGCTAATTTCACTAAAACAAAACAAGTGTGTCCGTCTTTGTTCTAGAAATTAAGTATGCGCATACCCGTGACTTAGGACACACTTCGCGTGTTGTGTTAGCGTGTTGTGAGTGTGCTTTCACTTTAAGCGTCAGATCCCATGCAGGGTCACATATCATGTATGTTAAATCTTGGTAAAAGGAGATTCATTTCAGGATTGAGTCATTTCTGTGACAGATGGAAGACTGTCATATCGCAGGGAAAAGTCACTGAATATTTAGAAATCGATTCTAGGTAAGCCATATTTTGTCTTTCTGGAGACAAGTTCAGGTAACATGTGACTCTCAAAGAAAGTTTTAGAAGCACCGATGCCCAAAATAAGCCATCAAAATCAATTCTTTGAATAAAGAGCTCAGTGGAAAATGAACGTTTCACCACAAAATCATTCCAAGCCGGCCTGCAACGAACATTTGATGCTGTATCTGGTAAACGTATTGGTGGTGGTGGTTGACTTTTAGTTCTTGGTTCTCATTCACGCAAATTGTCTTTCTAACAAATGCATCCCTGAGTGTCTCCCCCTCTCTCATCTGAATGTACTTCAGCTCTAACATCCCTTCTGATGGATTATGTGAAGGAACCTTGACCGACCCATCTGGACTAGCTGCCAAAACACCGTGGTTGACATTAACAATAAGTCCCGATCTCCCCACCTTGATACCTTTGTGACCATTTTCATTCATAAAAGCAAAATATTCTTCAATTATTTCTGGTTCCTTGGCTAACCCCTCCATCATTTCTCTGGTTGGTGGAAACTCTTTGTACCCTAATACTTCCTGGATTGCTTCTGTGGGTGATGTTGAATCCTTAAGAACAGCACATCTGTAACACTTTCAGGCTGTGATCCGTTGGTTTCGATTCTCATGCCAGAGAGCGTTTGTTCATTGGCCCCGTGTATTTTTTTCTAATTCCGCTGCTTCATCTCGAGTAAGAAATAATCTCCGCTTGACGTTTTTTCATTCACTTCGGAGCATATTCACCGAATGTGGTGGCGTGTTTATGCAATGATTTTGCGTTTGATTTGAATCTAAATTCTGTGAAACTGCTTCTTGACTTGACTCGCTAGATAACTGGTCTCTCGCTTGACTCGTTTCTACTTTACAATAGCTGTGTCCTTTCTCCACAATCCCCCTTACAATGCTATTTGTCGTAAGAGGTAAAATGTGACTGACCCCTATAACTTGTCCTGTTTCTTCTTGCAAACGTTTCCCAGCATTCAAAACGTTATAATGCTTGGTACTGGACCATACCCTTTGGTGACTAGCTCTAACATCCTTGTCGGGTTTCACCTCAGCCTTGCGGTCCTTCTTTTCTATTCCGTGCTCATGCTTCTTCAACTTCATTTGGCTGATAGGCAGTACTTCTCCTTTCTTTTACGGGGGACATTCCATGTGCAAGCTTCCAAAGTTCGAGAAGTCTGTTGTTGCTGCTGTTGTTTTTGGCGTCGCTTACAGAATCCTTCAAGTGCAAACAATGTTGCGGCGATATGGTTGCATCGACCGTCAACAACGGCAGGACAAGCACAATACGACTGCTTTACGTGTCCGTTTGGTAACAGGATAGTGAAACAGTTATAAACACTTGATTTTTCATCGATGGCAAAGCCTGACTCTTTAAAAACCATTTGTTTTCTTGAAAACATGTCGTCACCTTCATTACGTTACCGGATTTAAGAAAGTTATAACCTTTCACGAGTGGCTTTGCAGTCGAAAGCTGCTTTTTGCCATTGGAAGACTCTATCATGTATTTCCAAACAGTGCCAAAATTACTTCTGGAAAATTAGAAAGGTCTTCATGAAAGTCGTCTTTAGGGAAAATTTCAGTGATGTTCGGCGGGTTTACTTCATCCATTATTCCCAGTATAACTTTCTTTCGTGCAAGATGAACGCCTCCATCTGGATCTTTAAGGTTCTTCAAGTGTAGACCAACACTGACATAATCTTTCAACCTAAAGCCCAAAAGAGTTAATGAAATGAGCGACGTCTTGAACAGGTTCATAAAACAAATGTAGCGAAATACAAATAATTATGAAAGATTGGATTGTTGTATACGTAGTCGCGCAAACCTTTTAACGAAATCGATTTCTTTCCGCTTGTTTTTGCTCCACGGCACAATAACCAACGTCTTAGCTGAGGCACGGTGCACTCCTCGGGGTTTTCTCGAGGCAGCTTCGCTCCAGGTATGTCTTCCTTGCATAAAACAACTTGTTTTGAACAGTTGGTTTTCTCTGCCGCCATTTTGAAAGTTAGCACGTCTACCCAAACGATCCCATAAGCCCCTGTGAATCAATTTCGAACCCAGACTCCTCATAGTTTATGGAGTGGGGAATTGGCAAGACAGCTGGTCCTTTTATCTACTTAATTAGTTTGTTTTAACTTGAATGAGCTCATGTACCCTTGCGGCTAGCTATAACCCGCTCTAGGCCAGCTAAAAGGAAGCCTAGCTAAGTAACTACAGTACTGTCAATGATATATGAAATGAATCATATATAACTACAGAACTATAGGTCTGACATTATAGATCCTAAGAACGGAGTTTAGATTTAATTGTAATCAATATCTTCAGATACTGCAGGTCTTCCAATGGGAAGTATCCTGACGATAGTGTTTTTCATCAGTGGTTTGTCCTTGGTTGCCATGCTGCTGGTTGTCAGTATTAAGTATTACAAAAAGAGAATACAGCAAACAAAAAGGTTAGCACATTTTATTTGATATAGCCAAAGCTAGTTTCGTACCCAGACCTTCCATGGCCAAGCGCGAGGGAGGTCGGTACTGATATATGGAACTTCCCATAGTCCTTTGTTCACCGAGCTGTTAATGGCCCGCTGTCTTATCAGAGGACAGAAGCCTAAACAAAGCGAGCGTTACACGAAATTATTTGTTAAAATCGGGTGATACAGTCAAACCTGTATTACGCGGACACCTTCGGGACCCTTCCTAGTGTCCGCATAATACAGGGTATGTGTCCGCTAAAAACAGGCTCACTCAGAATTTGTCTGTATTAAGTATTTCTCAGTATGAAAAGGTTTGGAACTACCCTGCGAGAACATTTTTCAAGGGGACGCATTTTCATGTAACTGGCTGAGACAGAAATTGATGAAGGAAGGTTTTATTTATAAGTTTTACAGACATGTCTCCATGCAGGTACACGAATTTCTTGTTTGCCACACAAATGTTTTGTCATTGAAGGCACGTATTACTAATTTGATCCATTTTTTTTTAAATCAGACTGCCAACAAAGATAGAATTTCCTGTTTCTTCTACAAACGTGTCACAACTCTCTCCATTTCACGTATTTTTATTAGTGTCGATCCACCTGGTCCTGCTGGCAAAAGATTGCACCGAATGCATTATTTACAAGTTAAAAACTCGCCAAAATTGCCATGCCAGGTCCCAGAATCCACTCACAAAACGACTAAAGGCACAACTTCACTCCGTGAATTGCCATCACTTGCTCGAATTCGTTGACCGGCCCATTTGGTGTGAAATTGCTTCTCACCTCTGTTTTCTTTCAAAGGATGGCCTCTACGCATCAACCCACCTTTGTGATGCCAGGCAGGGGGTTTTTGAGGTGGAAAATGGCTCGAAAAACACACTTATAAATCAAATAAGTAACGGATTGTAGCTGCAGTCATCGTTTAAATTAAACGACAGCTAGCGTGACGAGCGTGACAACAAAGATAGAGCCTTCGGTCTTGTGGACCAGCAAAATCTCCGTGGTAACCCCTAATATGGAAGAAAGAAATCGACTTCGTCATCAACCCTCAAAAATCATAAAAAATGAGGTACAAAATGGCCGCTGGGAAAGAGTTAATGCCCTTATTGATGACCAGCTGAATAAACTCAACGAAAGTGGAGTAAATTCAGTTTGCTTTGTAGTGGGGCTGAGTACGAAGTTTATTACGAGAGTTTTCTTTCCACCGGTGCCGCTTGGAGAAGGAAAGTTTCAAATTATCTTCGTAGCTCTTAATGTGGCAGTTAGCAGTAGACAGTGCAGAGAATTGCTCCTGTCAATGCTGTATCAAGAAAATGTTTTGGCCGTTGTTGTTTAAAAGGCACATTGTATTATTGATTGGTTAAGAGCTCCTGCCTGATAGCATTGAGAATCTTGCGACAGCGACTATTTTGGCACATTGTTCATAATTTGCCTCAAGATACCCTTTGGTGAACTTTTTTCAAAAATCATAATTTTAAGTTCCAGCCCTTTTTTATTTTCGAAAAAATTTCGAAAGTTTGAAAATGCGGTCAAAGTGCGTTTTCCGCCCAGTGGAATGCCCCATTTAACACGGAAAGACGAAGAGTTCGTCAAGTCTTGAAATTCAAGCAATTATTGTTAAATTTTACTCAGGTATAGAATAGCTATTCCTCTTTACATCTAACGTAATAAATATGTCAAATGCTCTAATATTCTGAATTTTCAAGCCATCCTAAAAACGCGTCCGACGACCGCTAAACGAGGGGCAAAATATTAGCTAATTTTGACTGGGTAAAACCCTCTCTGGTACGTAATTATCTCAGAATCTAACTTTATAGCTCAAATGTTTTGTGTTTTAGCTGTTATTCTGCCAAATCTCAAGGTCGGAATTGAACTGGTTCCCTTAAAAAAAAACCTGGAATTTACGA
>JAEMWC010000434.1:667500-692500 GCA_016490735.1 Pachyseris speciosa
TACAAGTATGCTCTGGAGGAGGGCGTTGGCGCATTACCGACCCTAAAAGAGTCAACGCTTCCGCAGGATCACCCTATTGCAGCTGCCAAGGAGGGATGGGCTCTAAGAGCTGTCAAAAAAGCTTATCGGTTTAGCGATAAACAAAAGTCCTACCTTTTGGCTAAATTTCGTATCGGCCAAACAACCGGCCGAAAGCTCGATGCGGAGGTCGTTGCTCGTGAAATGCGCCGCGCTCGTGGTGCTGACTGTCTGCGACTTTTCCAGTCATCAGAATTCCTTACAGCCTCTCAGATCGCCTCCTACTTTTCGCGTCTTAATGCTGCAGCTCGCCAGCAAGATATAGATGAGTTAGATATCCAGGCATCAGAAGAGGAGACAAATTTCACTAGCGCCAGAGACGTGGCGGTTACAGCAAGCCAGATCCAGCATCCCATTACGTATGACCAGTTCGATCTTTGTTCAATGCTATCAGGCAGGAGCTCTTAAGTATCAATATACTTTTTTTAAAGTTATGTCGGCATAATCTCTAACTCTTATGGATGTACAGATGGAGGGTAAATGTCAAGCATTTTGAAGCAGACGTAATAATAATAATAATAATAATAATAATAATAATAACAACAACCTTTCTTTACCCTCGGTAGTATTTATAGCACCAGGCTAGTGGGGCCGAGCAAATACAGAAACAAATAATCCAAATAAACATAACATGATAAGAATCCCAACTGACTGGAGGCAAACCAGTTGGCTATTTACAAGGATGACCAAGGAATTGAACCAGGGAAGACCCACAACAACTACAGCTAGTGGCTACATCGGGATTTGAACCCGGGATGACCGCATTGAAATCCAGCGCCTAAGCCACTCGGCCATCCTGCCTCCGACCCATCCTGCCTCCGACAATTCGTTAGTTCTGTCAGAAAATTTTCGCCACAACTCTCAAACCTTGGAAGCATGTAGGACAAATCCCTTAGTGAAACAAAATAAAATGTTGGCCATTACAATTTGTATGATTTTCTGTTGAAACACGCAAGAAGGAGAGAGAGAGAGAGAGAGAGAGAGAGAGAGAGAGAGAGAGAGAGAGAGAGAGAGAGAGAGAGAGTGGTGAGAGAGAGTGGAGAGAGAGAGAGTGGAGAGAGAGAGAGAGAGAGAGAGAGAGAGAGAGAGAGAGAGAGAGAGAGAGAGAGAGAGACAGCCAGAGGAACGGGCACTTTTGTAACGAAAAAAGGGAACTTTTGTAACGTCATTGTGGCACTTTTGTAACGCTCGATAGGGCACTTTTGTAACAATAGGGCACTTTTGTAACACCAGGGCACTTTTGTGGCAATAGGGCACTTTTGTAACCATAGAGCACTTTTGTGACAATAGGGCACTTTTGTCATCAAGTTGTACAACCTTCAACCATTTAATTTAGAAAACGGGTAATTCAAATGATAAAATGCGATAATCTAACGTGCAATTTTCACTTCATTAATTTCTTTATTTGATTTATAATTTATATCTATATGAACGAGAATTTCCAGCAGTTTATTTGGAAGGTGAAGCACACATGTCAGCTTTATTCTACTTCACTATTTTCAAAAGAACAAGATGCAATTTACTTTCTCTTGTTAACATTTCTCATAGGAAAATCAACGGCAACAAAGTTGAAGAGTACCTTAAATCAAACCTTTTTCGTCATTAAGATAATTATTTCGAGCTAGAGCAATCATATTTTACCATTTTAATTTCATCTCGAAATTTTGCTTTTTTGTGAGTTGCAGAAGCAATGTAAAGTGAGAGGCATCGGTCTAATCTTGATTTTACGTCACAAACTAGTTTGAGATGCAAACATGCTTTGAAAACTGAAATGCAAACCAGTTTGCGACTTACAATCAAGAATAGACCCACGCCGGGCACATTGGCTATCCGAGCTTGCCGCATACAAATAACAGGTGAACTCTACAATCATTGAAACAGTAAATGAAATTGAGCTTTCTCAATTCAAATTGTTGGCAAAATATAACGTGAAAAAAGGTAGCAGTAGCGATGTTTCTTGTTTACAAACATTGACATCACATTTCTTTTCATATTCAAATTTGCCAACCATGGAACAAAAGAAGTCCTTGTTTCAACAGCCAATTAGGTTCTGGTTGGCATATTAATAACAATGGGTGACGTCACGAGAAACATCGCTATAAACGCAACATACATGAGGTATCATACATTTCCAGGTGTTCCTTTGAGACCGCGCCTACAAAATTGATCTTTTTGAATGTACAAGTGATACGATTTTTGAAAATACCGCCCCACTAGTGCTTGGCATAACCCTAAAAGAGCTAAAGAAACGGCTAAATAGTTACCCTACATGTAGAGTGTCTTCACATCATTCGAGTGCAATATTCGCCACAGGAATTTTCCAATCAATGCGTAACCCGCACAAACAAGGGGACAATTCGTGTAGCTGTGGCTCTCTGGGTATATTTTGGTAACTGCAACGCTTTGCTTAAACAGCAAACAATGTCACGTGCACTTAAAATTCAAGTGTCATAATCATGGGCAATAGAGCGGTTTTCAGGTGAACATCAAAAGTTATCGCTGCTTCTTTGGGTTGTTGAGGTCTGAAATCGAACAAAAACCGAACGCTAATTAATAAATCTGCTGTTGCAAAACTATACTGACCATTCATGTGTCAAAGTTTAAAAATAGTGTTTAACAACCCTAAATGTTTCCCTACACTTTAGGCTTGTTTATCATGGAAGCCCTTCTTTGACGCCTTTCATATTTGATCCGGTTGACCACCGTGTCCAATGACACTTTCTTTTAACATCTCCACACCCCAGTCTTCCTTTTCGAGGGTCTCCTTAATTTGCGGCTTTGAAATCGGAGATGATTTTTGTATCATGTTGATAAAGAGCTCGGCTGCTGTAAAGACGTTTCTCACGCTACTTGATACACTGGTTGGTGGTATGATTTCATCGGATGTCTCGCTTTCTGCTTCAAGCACCATTTCCACACGTTGCTCTAGTGTTTCTACTTCAGATGGAAGGCGTAGAGGTTCTGGAGGGGAAGACTTTCTGAAACGCCATTGGGCGCGTACCTTGTCCAAGACTCGTTTAGGGTTTTCTTCCCTTAACTGCGGAAGATCAGAAATTTTTGTTTTCGTTTCTATACTAATAACCTCATTTTCAATTTCATTTTTGAAAACCGTGTTGATCAGAGCTTCCTTTTCATCGTCCCATGACGTTGTCGGGGAAGTTTAAATTGAAGTCTGGGGGACAACGGGCTCTGAAGCAGATGAGCTCGAGCTGACAGAAAGCTACAGAAGGACTGTTTGGTCTGGCTGTTTGATCTGGTTGATCTAACTGTTCACGCATGACGTTGCGCAGCTGTTTGGAAGCTTGAACTGAGGACTTGCTTTTTTCCTGTAGACGGTAATATTTGGTTGCAGGCCTCATTACTCTCGATGACCGTGTGTACTCGTGAAACTGCCGACTTTCGGAGGAGAGTTGAACTAGGATTGCCATCCACTTGGACCTTTATCCAGACCGGCTTAATCGATTTGTTTATTTGACTCGATTTCATCGATTCGCCATTCCACGTCAAAAAGACGTTTGCTTTAGGGTTAGCAGTTGAGCCTTCGATCGTGCCTCCTTGACAAAAATGGTCATCCAACTGTACAGTCTCGAGTTCAAAACTATTCTTGCTGGCCCGTGTGTGGTGAAAGTCTTCATCACCATGTTTCATGGCATTGTTCAGTTCTCCCATTTTCATATTGGCGAGGGCCCCAGCCCTGTTGTCAATATCAATTGAAATCTGAACTAACAAAAAATCTCTAATAAGAGTGTAATTGGCTTGAGTCATCTCCATGCAGTGAGCTACAAATAGCTGGCCGAAGAGACAAATGGCATTTCTTGCAGCTTGGCTTCTTTCGAATTCGACTATTTGCGTGGGAGTAATTAAAGAGTTCAAGTCTAGTTCCATCTTTTATAACAGTTTGACAGCTCCACTTGACCCTTTATGTTAAGTTTTGGCAGTGACAAAATATGCCTAATACTGTAATAAAAAAAATTCTGCTCTCTTAGTTTATTTGTGCCAAAAATCAAAACAGAAAATTGAACTAGCTTTACCTGCCTGTTCTTTGTATATCATTTTCACTGTTCTAGGTACAGTAATTGCAATTGAACCAGCTTTATCTGTCTGTTCTTTGTGTATCATTTTCACTGTTCTAGATACAGTAATTGCAATTAAAATGAAATGAACTAACCGTAATGATTTTTGGTAGTTACAACAGAATATAAAAATCAGAATAATAATTCACTTACTGAACAACTAAGTTCTTCCAAAAACGTATCAACCTAAAAAAGGCAAGTAGCAGAAAAGAGTTATAATTAGTTTTGGCATCAGTCAGGATGCGGTGGTGTGGATATATATGATAAACAGTATCAAAAGTTTAAATGTCAGCAACATCCAGCATTTTTTTTTT
The DNA here is from genome assembly GCA_016490735.1 of Pachyseris speciosa. Taxonomy (NCBI): domain Eukaryota; kingdom Metazoa; phylum Cnidaria; class Anthozoa; order Scleractinia; family Pachyseridae; genus Pachyseris; species Pachyseris speciosa. The sequence goes on from JAEMWC010000434.1 coordinate 671,966, forward strand.
TTTTTTTTTTGCATAATCAACCCTTTTTTTCTCAATTATATGCCCTAAAATTACCACAAAAGTTTTGAGCCCTTTTACATGTAGTAGGATGCACAGGGTTTACTATGTTAAATATTTAGCATCTTAGTTACAGCACACAGTTTTCATTTACTCAAGTCTCTTTGTCTTTGTATGGTGTTTCAAGCTACTGACTATGTTGCTAATTAATACTTGCCTTTACTGGTTTCATATTTTTATCACACCAGAGGACAGCCTCACTAGGTGCTGCCGTGCATCGTGAGAACTAAGGTGGATTATTCCAAAAAAAAAAAAAACCAAATCAAAAACTAATAATTATCCTACAGTTATTATTCCTTTTAGCATTTATCTAAACGCTTGCAGTTTTGTGATATTGTCACTTGACCCTTACCGTTTATAACTCCGAGATGTTGTTGTTAAATGTGCAAAGGAATTTTAGCTCTGACCAGAAGGTCTTTAAAAGACTTGTCCTTCCTGTAGGCGACAATTGGAGGTTCAGAATATATTTGACCGAGTCTATTGCTCTCAGTTATAAGGTGCCAATGTTTCATAAGAACCTTTTTTAGGTTAGGCGTAACTGGGTTGAAAGTCGTGATGAAAGGCAAAACATTTTCTGGATGTTTTTGTTTTGTTTTGTAGAGCCTCGTTTCGTGATGAGAATTTTACTTCGGCTAGAATATTTTCGGCGAGTTCCCTCGGGTAGCCTCGCTCGAGTAGACGAGTTAGAAATTCTAGCTTTCGTAACTCGAAAATTTCTTTAACCGAGTTAGTTCTCAGTAAACGCAAAGTTTCTCCTTTAATAAAACCCTTCTTAACACTGAGAGGGTGACTTGAAGAGAAGTGCGTATATTGAAACGTTTCTGTGGGCTTGTAATGTGTTTGAACATCCAAAGTTTTGTTGTCAGCGAAGCGTGGTCCTTTGAAAACTTCAGTATCAAGGAAAACAATTTTTTCTGATGACATTTCGTGAGTGAATTTGATCGTGGCGTGGAATGAATTGGCGAAATCAACGAAGTTGCTGATTTCTTTTTCGGGCAAGGTCCACACTGAAAAAAATGTCCTCTATAAACTTCTTCCATAAGATAGGTTTTTTGTGGGCTAGCTGCTAGTAGCTGTTTTTCGATGTGAGCCATGAATATGTCGGCGAAAGCTACTCCCATTTTGGTACCCATAGCGATGTCGTGTGTTTGTAAGAAATGTTTGTCATTAAACTTAAAAGAGTTTTCTTTAAGGATCAGTCTCATGAGTTCTCCAAGGGTGTTGTTGGGATAGGTTGTTTTGACTGGTAATGCTCTTCGTAATATTGACAGACAACATTGATTCCCTCTTCTTGGGGATGTTGGTGTAGAGTGAACACACATCTAGTGAAACTAGAATCGCGTTATCTGGAAGTGGAGTGTTTTCAATGATTTCTCACATTTATTTATGTCATAAAATACATTAGCTTACCTCATTTCCGCACAAAATATCTGCTTTGAAGCGAGCTTTTTCCGGCTGACGAAGGAATTGATAAACCGAGCAAGCAACATCCACGTGGTCATCGACCTAAGCCTCACAGGCACTTCATGTATGAATGCCTTAGGAGTAATCATAGCTGTCTGAATGAAAGGGCGCATGGTAACATTGTCCAGTTCGCGGCGACAAATAATAACGGCCTGTTTCCGTATAAAATGGCCTGGCATTTGTCTTTGATAGCTGCTTTCCGCTCAGTAAACTGAATTGAACGGTCTGTTGAACAGGATTTCGAGCTTCGATGACCCTGTGCCAATACATCCGCTGTTATAGAGCCTCTCTCGTGCATGCGTGCGTTCGAGCCGAAAGGCTGTGTTTTTGAGTTGCTCCAAACATTTTAAATCACCGGAAAAGATAAAATGAAGTCACCAGAAAATAACACTAAGATCCTTAGAAGGGAAAATAGTTTATTGATATGGCCCTCAATAAATAATGTTAATAACTTATGGCGTAAATTAAACCGTATAAGTAACACAGTTCTTTATAATCTCAGTAACGCTTGTGCGGTTACCTTTAGAATACGACATGGGCTCGTGATCGATGTTTACTGTTTGGATGTGTTCACGTTTTTTATGATCTTGTCTCGCTGGGGTCGCGGCTTCGCCACCAACAGATTGTATAAGCCAAAAAATCATATGGTACCCATTCTGGAGTTTTTTGAGAAGACAATGGGGCGTTATCATTTCGTCAGCCGCTCCCTCCTCGTCTTAACCAAAGCCTCATTTATTAACTGGAAATTCGTCTGTAGACACCTAGATTAACTAAAATTATGAAAGTTACTCTTAAAAAGAACAATTTAAATAAAAATAAAGGTATAATGGCAAGTGCAGCCACAGAAAAACGAATTCGCGAGGTGTACGCAAAAGCCAATTATGAACGGTCTAGAACAATAAAGAGTTACATGCATGGTGCACCGTATTTTGTGTTACTCATGGCAGTGCCTTCCGATGGCCATCTTTGTCTTTGAAATGAATCAATTGCGTCCATTGTATCCCTGTTATTGTTATATATTCATGAATTAAATGAATTTGAAGCTCAGTTTGTCCTGCAGCCGGTGTGGCCAATCTATAAAGGCTCTCACTATCAATTAAAAACGTTCCCTTTGGATACGTTTTCGGCATGTAGCACAGCACACAAACAGCGTTCTTGCATGTAAAATTATTCCCATTATGCCGTTCGTGGTCATTTACCGATGTCATGAGTAAAATATTCAACTGAGTATATCCCCGATAACGCAAAATGCGACAATCAGTGTTGAATAAACCCTTTTCGCAATGCTAGTTCCTTTGCATTTTATAGAAAATACCTGAAATTTTTATCACATATTTCTACTGTAGTAGTGTTTAGATTGATTGATTTGTTTCTTATCTCTCAAAAAAATATGCCGAAATCGCTTGTCGGAGCCTATGGCAAATAGGGATCTTTTGTAACGTTGCCGGTTTTGGGACATTGGTAACTTAAAAAATTCACCAAAAAATAAGGAAGCATTAAACCTCTGCCAAAATTGTGTTTATGCTTATTAGTTTAAAGAGGTTCAATCACTTTTTCAAAGCGGCCGTGCAAAAAACGAGTTTTTTTTTCCGAATCGTGATTCTTATCATGGACATGAAAAGTCAAACACATACACGGCAAAATTTTCTGGGCCGCAATATCTCCATTTTAAATTGCTGTGTTAATCGTGTGACACATAAATGGTAAGGCAATAGCTACAATTTGGTAGAGAAATGGATTTAAAAGCTTTTAAAAAAGTGTTTACCACGGAGTAGGGACGTTTTGTAACCTCCTAGCCATAAAAATGCGTGGTAATCTTTTTGATTTTAAAGTTATTTGTTGAATTTCGGCCTGCAAGGGGTTCGTTGTGAAAGGTTTCCACTGTAAAATTTTTGTCTGTTACCACGTAAAAATGAACAAATTATTGCAAAAGGAGGGAAATGTTACAAAAGTGGCAGACGATGCCCATGGGGGGGGGGGAGAGAGAGAGAGAGAGAGAGAGAGAGAGAGAGAGAGAGAGAGAAGAGAGAGAGAGAGAGAGAGAGAGAGAGAGAGAGAGAAAGCCGTGCATGCAATAAAATATCACAAGTCAATTAAAATTACATGAATTACAGGTATACGAAAGCTAAAAAGAAGTATCTGAATTGATGTCATGGAGACCGAGTGAGCGTAAGGATTTTCTAAAGACCTCAAGAGACGGTTCTGCTTAATCGTAGGTGGGAGGGAATTCCATAGCTTAGCACCACGGTATTGAAGCTTTTTTTCAAATTTTCGGTATTGGGTTTTTTGGAGTGCTAAATTCAAGTTAGAGTCTCTGAGGTTGTAAGTAGTAGTGTCACGAACTAGGTGAATTGCTTTAGCGAGGTACTCAGGAGCTTTGTTGTGCATAATCTTGTGCATCATAATCGCAGTATGATGGTGGCGACGGACTCCAAGAGTGTCCCACTGAAGCATTTTCAATATCTCGGCTGATCTAACATCACATTCCCTTTGAGTGATGATCCGAGCTGCTCGAGAGAGAGAGAGAGAGAGAGAGAGAGAGAGAGAGAGAGAGAGAGAGAGAGAGAGAGAGAGGAGAGAGAGAGAGAGAGAGAGAGAGCCAGAGGAACGGGCACTTTTGTAACGAAAAAAGGGAATTTTGTAACGAAGGTAGGGCACTTTTGTAACGTTCGATAGGGCACTTTTGTAACAATAGGGCACTTTTGTGACAATAGGGCACTTTTGTAACCATAGAGCACTTTTTGTGACAATAGCGCACTTTTGTCATCAAGTTGTACAACCTTCAACCATTTAATTTAGAAAACGGGTAATTCAAATGATAAAATGCGATAATCTAACGTGCAATCCGAGCTGCTCGAGAGAGAGAGAGAGAGAGAGAGAGAGAGAGATGCTAGAGAGAGAGAGAGAGAGGAGAGAGATGCTAGAGAGAGAGAGAGAGAGAGAGAGAGAGAGAGAGAGAGAGAGAGAGAGAGAGAGAGAGAGAGAGAGAGAGAGAGAGAGAGAGAGAATTAAAATGTGTACATGGCAGTCCGAACACTGTATTGCATAACATACAGAAAAGTATGTAGTTTAAATCATAAAAAGCCCAGTTTCTAACTACACTGAAGCTTGGTATGATTAACCTTCCATTTATGAGAAGTAATGAACTTATTTTCAGTGAAAACTCTTCATATTACAATATCTTATCAATGCGAAGATTTATATTACCACCAAGGATGATAATATTTACACCCTTGACTTTTTTTAAAGTGTTTTTGAAAACTAACCTGACCCTTTTTTATTTGTCTGTGTAGTGGGCACGACTTCAGAGAAGATTACGGCAAATTAGGAACACTGTCTGTAGTATTCCCTAAAGCTAATATTGTTGCCATGACAGCAACAGCAACAGCAACAAAGGAATACCAAACAGCTATTTCTGCAAAAAGTTTGAATATGAAAGATCCTAAGCTTGTAAATCCTGACAGGAGTAACATTCTTATGAGGTATTGGAATTAGGCCTTCATATAATAAGAAAAGTAACAATGACCACTTCGGAAAATCGTCTGACCTCTAGCAGAGGTACTTGTTACCACCAAAGTTAAAATGCCGGCACTATAATTTACTCATCTTTAGAACTATGTGGATTTGTTTATACCTTTTTGGATCAAAAGTTGGGTGACCTTCAATTCTACCATACTGGGGCTCCAAAAATCCCTCAAAATAGACTATTTGCCCAGTTTCGTTCTCCACTGACTGAGAAGATGAAGGGATAGATATTTACTAGTTTTTTGGCAGAAACATGTAAATAAACGGTGAAATTTGCGATAGTGGCTTTTGGAATGGGAGTTCATCCCCTTGTGTAGACAGAATAATCCATTTTCCTGTGCCACGAACCACAAACTTTTTTCATGAAAGAGGAAGGGCTGGTAGAGATGGGAGACCAGCATTGTGAACCCTGTACCATAATAACAATGACCTAACAAATATGGAAGGAATGCAACCCATCATGAGGGAATATTCCTATATCCCCAGCAATTCATGAAGGAGAAAATCATCCTTAAAAACTTCGCCTTTGGAATTCAAGTTAAAAGCAATAAACACTGCTGCTGTGATGTTTGCCGCAATCATTGTGACTCTCAGTGCTCTGAATGTGTGAAGCTTTGTGAAATCTTACTTAAAGATTTACAGATGACAACCAAGAACTTGCTCTTGCATGAAAATCAATGAAAAGAAATGAAATATAAGCTATTAAATACGCGTGATACATATTTGTATCTGAGCTTGTGCTCAGGTTTGACCATTGGTGTTATAGGTGAAGTGTGCTCAGTGCTTAAAGGGGTTTATACCCTTGATGGATCAAAAGAGAAGCTTCCTGCTTGAAAAAAAAAAAGAGAGAACATGCTGAAGAGATCTTACAAATAATTCATGAAATCATGTACAAAGGGGCAAGTGCCACCCATTAAATTTCATTTTAAACAACACTTGCCTGACAAGAAGGAATCTGTAGATTTTTCCCGTTTTATTGCCTTTTCAACTTGGTTGTCCTTGCAATACCAGAAACAATTTTTGACCTCGGCATTCATTCTTTTCCTTGTCCATTAGGAGTTCAAATGGGCAATGTATAATACTTAAGCTATAATTATGTTTTAAGTGTGCACTCTGTATACAGAAATAATAGAACCATCCACACTGTACAGAATGAATTAATACAATACATATACCCTGGCATATGGTTACGCAAAGAAAACCAACAGATGACATGAGCAACTAGCGACCGTCTTCCTGTACTGTAATAGTTGTAGGATCGCTGCAATCACTGAGTAACATCATTAGCTTAAACCTTTTCTGGCTGTCGAGCACGCCCTTGATTCTGTGCACACTTGTTTGGTTGCCTTTTCAGAACTAATGGGTGTAAATCCAGAGCTGGATTTGCTCCTTTTTTTCCTAAGCAGTGTATTTCCAGTGACTTTTTCATGTTGATGCAAATAGCTGAAAATGTTTAGATGGTTTTGTGTAACCGGAATTACTTGTTGTGACAACTCATGCAACAAAATCTTGGCAATCCGTCATCTTCTTTCATGGAAATCTTGCAAATTTTTGAAATAATTTTTTGTTAAGTGAACGGATTGCCCTTTTTCAGAGAAGAAATGAAATTTCACACCACACACCACACAATCGCCATCTACTCAAAAATACCAACCCCATTAGTTTGCATAAAGGCGCGCAGGCTGAGAGAAGATCGAACAACCAACCAAACCAATCAGAAAACAAAGTAAGATGCTAGAGTGGAAATGAACTAGACAAATAAATTGCTTACTGGTATGTTCACATTGAAATGATTGAACTGAACAAGGTGCTACATCACTTGTTCATAATCTATCATGTCAGAGGACAGGCGCATGTTTTTGCGGGATTACACCTTACAGAACAAATTGTCTAAGAAAATGTAGGATCTTATTTCTTGGTTGTCAATGGTTGCAAGGATGTTCTGGTTCTACAAACTGTATGTTACTATGGTGATTAAAAGAATCCATCGTTTATCCTTACTCCTGTCAGGACTGCCAAGGACATTGAACTTTTGGATGCTTCTGAGATCCCCCCAATAAGAACTGAATTTATAGAAGAATTGGGCCAGGGAGCTTTTGGAAAGGTCAACAAATCCAAACTAACAGATGGATTGGACTACTTTCCTCGTAGAAAAGGCCTGGGAAAATCAAAACAAAAGGTTCAGTTTGTTGCGGTGAAAGAACTGCATGGTGAGTGACTACTGTGTTTGAGATATCTCTTTGCCAGATTACAGACCATTCAGAGAAGGTTATATGAAAAACAAGAACTCCATATACTTACAACACAATAAATAAATTATTATCCTTAACATTACTATATTTAAACCGCTCTTTTGAAATTTCTAATATTAGTTTTTTAGCCTCCATTCTTTCGTTCTTTCTTACATGTAGGCTCTTTTCTTGAGCTTGACAATTTGGGATATACATGGTAGAAACTGGTCTTTGAATCCGAGACAATGAGCCAACTAAATGCTCGTTTTCTTTTACTTAGCCTATACTCAGATATTCTTCGTGTTAATGTAATAATGTTTATAAGTAAAAATTTCAATGGGTTAAATTATTCGGTTAGTTACATGCCCTTTCAATTGTAATAGAAACTAGCAGTTTTGAAAATCTGTGTTGGTGACAAAATTTCGTTACCTGCTTTTGGTTTGTTTTGAAGGAAATGCAACCGAAGAACAGAAAAAGAGTTTCTGGATGAAATAGAACTAATGAAGCAAGTGGGAAAGCATCCAAATGTCCTAAGCTTTTTTGGCTGTTGGACCACAACGACACCACTGCTTCTGATCACTGAGTACATTCCTCATGGAGACTTGCTTCACTGGCTGAGGCGCAAGAGAAGTCAGGTAACAGTATTTGTTATTACTCAGCAATGATTAAGTTATACAGTGTAGGCCTACTTGGGACCCAGAGTCGACAATTAGAACAAGTTAGGCGATTGGTGCAGCTTTGGCAAAGAGAAGGGAAGTTTGGGTTACCCACTGGTTGATTTTTTGCCACTTACTTCTATGATGATTTTAGGCGACTTTAGGGAAGGTACCTTTTTATTGGGAAGGGGGGAGGGTGGGGAATGAGCCGGGGGTTCGGAGGGGAGGGTCTCAACAGTAAAATGTTTACAAAACAAAAACCTGTTTTGTTCGTAGCCGGGAGAGAGTCACACTTTTTTCGGAAAGAAAAAAATTACTCCATGCCACTTCTATTTAAGTCGACTCCCTTATTTCTTAATCGCCTCCTCATTTTCTTTATAGTACAGTCTTCTCCTTTTCTTGCTCTTGTGGCGGTTTCTGTTTTTCGCTTTCGCGACTTCCGTTTTAAGCGTTTCTGCATCAGCTCCATGGTTTCGGCGACAGTCTCTCTGCGATCGATTTCAAAGTCTCCAGAAAATTTTCATTTGCATCAATACCACATTTGTGTTCAGATTTAACATGATGTCCGTTTAAACCAAACAGAGCATTGTCATCTTCAGTTACTTTCGTATTCGTCGCATCGATTTTGACCTTCAACTTCGAAAGGTCATCAATGTCGTTTTTGACTGTAGTAGCGTCATGGCGTTTTCTGCTAAAATTTTCCTCCATGAATCTCCCAGCAGCCGCTGGATTATCAGAAGTTGGAAAAGCCAACTTATGATTTATTGCTTTCAAAGCTTCCTGAACTTCCTCTGGCGCTTTCTTTGAGTCATGAAAGCGACGAAAGCGTTCCTTGAAGGGACAAGTGGTCCAAAAGGACAGGTAGAATTTTGGCAGAATATACTATTGGAAAATTTAGTATATTCGCCGTTTGGGTTGAGGACCCACCCTAGATCTTCATCTTTCCAATTATCTGGACTTGCATAGCCACTTGTTCCGGCACACGACATGCCGTCTTCATGATGCCTCAAAACAGGATCAGAAAAGGAGCAGATGTCCTTTCTAGAATGGCGAGTCAGCAAACAGCCGCAATAGCTACAAGTTGCTCCATCTGACATCATGAAATCATTACATTCACCACACCACATTTCCCTCTATCTATTCCTCGTATATCCTTCCCATCCTCAAGTTTTCACCTTAAAATCGTACGCCACACGATTAGCTGCCTTGTGCGCAGAGCGACTAGAAATCAGTTAGGTGAGTAACACTTCCGGTTATTTTTGTCTTGAAGGAACTTTTGAATAGGTTGGGGGAGGGTCACAATGTTTTTGTGTGGGTGTTTGTGAAGGGTAATGCATTCAACATTCCAGGAAGTAAGAGGGCCATGACTTGTCTCGCCCAAAATTTCTAACCCCCCCCCCCCCCTCCCACTAAAAAACGTAACCTTCCTTTAGGAGAAAAAGTAGCTTCAAGGGTATAGTTGAACTTCCTAATATGACTTCAGAGGACATCTACAAGATGTGTACAATAACACAATGGTGCCAGATCGGTCCCACACCGAACCATTTACCTGAAGGGCCATGGAGGTCCTTTATTTGCCATTCTTAACCTATATAATGATTAAAGATAACATAATTAAGAGGAAACCAAGCCTAAACAGAAGCCCTAAAGATTGCTGACACAGCCGGACCCCACCTCTATAACGAGGTGAATGCACGTAAGTTTCAAGAAATTGACAGAGAAACTCCGATTTCATGCCCTTGCAATATCCTCTGACTTGTCAGCGTATATATTTAAATTGACTTGAACAAAGACAGCCCAACAAAGGAATGAAATGCAATGTAATTATTTAAACTAACGTTCTATGAAGTTATTTTTACCTGCATTTCACCTGAATGTATTAATAAAAACGATTTTCCGTTTAGCTGATGACAATATCACAGATTTAGAATGTACAGAACCACTCTAAGTAGACATTACAAAGCTGAAACTCAAGGTGCATTTCTTTAATGACAAGTTCAAGTTGCAATAATATTTTATTCACGTGTTTTGGTTAAACTTTTGCAGTTAAGTGGTTCTACCCTGGGAGCTGGCCTGGTTGCCAAAATGAGAATGGCATGCAGGAAGAAGGAACAGAACAGAACAGATGATCAGGTATATTGTACAAATGTTTAAATGAAATTGTATCTGTATTTTTAGTAGTTCATCTCCATAATAAAAAATCTCTACTGGTAATTATCAAATTAAGGTAATACATACATGTAGTCCAGGATTTGTGTCACCTTTCAAGTCGGCATGGTATGGATTGCAAGTGTCATGCATGTCACCTCAGCTGACATTGTGTATTTCTTAGGCAGTCAATCAGCAATTGCTGTAGCAAGCTGTACACACTGTCCTCCCTAAGCAGAGCTAACCAATCAAATTAATCCAAGAAGATACTGACAAATTGGAGCTTTTGGCATACAAATTACCTTAAGTTTTTTTTCTTTACTTTTCAAGATGTTGCAAGAAAACTATTATTTCTCATGTAGAAAAGTAGTGCTGACTACAAATTGTATCTCATTTCCAATTAAATAGCTGATAGGCAAGTTAGTGAAGTAAATCTTACTAATATTACCTACCGCGGCCGAGGGTGGTGACTTTCCACTTGTTATTGTTACCTATCCACTTCTCAGTTTTGAAGTTGCCACTTGCAGTTGGGATTTACGACTTGCGACATGTTGCTTACCACTTGCGAGCTGAGACTTGTAAGACTTACGACTTAGACTTAGACCACCCTCAACTCCCCTTCAATGTCTTTCGTAACCGAGAAAATACTACAGTAGTCTGGCACTAGGGTTTATTTCAATACAAGCCGCGAGTAAAGGCAGACGAAGGTAATCGGCAAACATTGTAAAGTTACATTAATTTGAAGTGTCTTCTTAGCTTTAGCACCATTTCTTTTTTCTGTGCATCATCAGATCTCAAGGTGGCAATCGAAGAATTAATTTGAGACAACAAATCTCCCGACATAAAGTATTTATATCGGGCACCTTACGTTAGATTGTCTGGTTCACGTAGAATGAAGAAACATCTGGGTTAAGTTGCTCGAGGCATGGTTAGCACTAACCACTGGTTAAGATGTATTAAAACCTATAGGTTGTCATAGTATTTAACCAGGGTTAGCGTTTACCATGCCTCCAGCAACTGGGCCCTGAGCGTCCGTGTCCGGGGGAGATGGGGGCTACTCCCTATAATGGCCTCTACGGGGAGGCTCCACCCGAAAGGGGTACCTGTTTCCTACTTTGATGCCCTTTTTGGCGAATTTTCTTCGTGCGGTTGGTCAATTTAAGCATATCTGACTTTCACGTGTAGATTGGTTGGGCGGGTGAGATCAAATATGGACTGATAGCGGCTGCAGAGGTACCTTTACAGGCTGACGTCCGTTCTCACCCCCAAAAAGAATTGTAAACCGCCATGAAACTATGTGATACATACGGTATATAAACCCTTTTTTCTTCGTTTCGGGAAATGACTTCTTTCTCCGAAATGCGTCGACAAATCAAGACTTAAAACTCGATCGCCTGATCGGAGGAAGACCTGAACTTTACTGATGCTAAGTTGGAACAACTAGGACTAGCCTATTCTGTTTTTGAGTTTTCCAAATTTTTTTTTTTTTGGCTTTCCGATGACGAATGCGAATACCATATTTTTAAATGTCTGGAGAGGGATTTCAACAAAAAGCAGAGGTTCGTTCAATTTTTGTGCTGTCAGGAAGACCTATCTCTTTTTCTTTTTTTTTTTTTTCTGCTGCATAAGCTAAGATTCCAGATAGTTGTGTTGAATTAAAATGTTGGCAAATAATCTTGTTAGGCTTAATTTAATAAACTCTTCTAATTGGCAGTGGTTTCGTATAAAGGTTCACGCAGATATCACACAGAAAGCAAACAAGAAGTAATGGGCAAAATTCTGGTGGCAGGGACGCGCTTAAATCTAGGGGTAAGGGGACAAGGCGAGAAGCCCTCCTTGGGAAAGACAAGATCGAGTGGTACAGGGGGTAGCCACCCTGGACAGGAGCCGTGATCGGTCTCCGGGGGTGAGGCCCATATCTCCTAGTACTAGGAACTAAGGGGAACAAGGAGGGGTGGCCCTACTGGGTGGAGTACAGATCAGGTGGGACCGTAGCCTGCGAGCAAGCTCTCTATTGGGGTCTCGTGCGAGATTTGTTCCGGGCGCGAGAGGATTGGGGTCGGGAAGGAGAGCTTGCCGCGATGACTGAAGAATTTTCATATCCTCCCGGAAACAGGACAACAATGAGATGGATTAAATTCCACCGGAAGTATGACATTCGATAGCCGCTTTACAATCAAGCCACGCAAACAGTTCCAAGTAACGCAGTTGGATGCTTGTATTTTGGAAAAGAAGAAGTTTACAGTGGTAAAAATTTGCCTTCTTGTTTTTTGAGAAGAAAAAGAATATTTCGCATTAAATTACAAACTGCGAAGTAACTGATCCATGCAAACAAACAGAAGAATACAGTTAATGAACTCAAAAGTAACTGTGTCATTAACATAACATATTCCAGAGGAATATTCTACATTCAACAAACTGCGAAGTAACTGAACCATTTGATACATATACAGAGGAATATTTCGTCATTAATATACCGCGAAGCAACTGATGCGTTTGTATATGCAGAGGAATATTTCGCCATCAATAAACTGCGAAGTCGCGCAAAGCTTTGCGAGGACAACACCGATCATCAAGTCTAGTAGAGCCGGTTGAAACAAATTCTCTTTTCCAATGTGATGGGCCTCGCTTCCACATTGAACTTTGTCATCTTTAAAAGAACCATAGAGTCGACAGAAATCCTTCACCGAAGAAAAAAGCTAAGAGCCTTTCACCCTTGCTCGGCTTTCATTTTCGGAGTGAATTGCGATATTATTTTCACATACCCGCAAGAACGCGATCACGTTTAAAATTTGCGGCAGGTCGAGCAAGGCTGTCATCAATCGTAAGTGATTGATGGTATGTCATTTTTCAGCCAATTGCATTCCCCTTCGCCCAGGCGAAATGGAAATGAAAATTCTTCAGTCATCACGGCAAGCTCTCCTTCTTTCACCCCGCCCCAATCCTCTCACTGTTTGCTTAGCTTGCGACTCGCGCCCGAAATTAATCTTGTGAGAGACCCCAATAGAGAGCTTGCTTGCAGGCTAGTGGGACCAGGACTTTGATAGTGAAGTTTGCTGTTCTGTAAGTGTTTCGTTTTCGATTTCAAAATTATGCATGTACAAAAAAATTAAAATGAATCACGCACTTTATATTATAATTTCCCTACTAGCAGAGGCCTCTTTTCCTTGTATTCAGCGTGCAGGAAAAAAGAGACTTGCTATGGGTCGAAATGGTCTTTGATTAAGCTGCCGTCCGCGGTCGTGAACGGAGGTTTTAAAACACTTGCTCCTTATATTGTTTGTCAAATGATCATGTACTAAAATCATCACATGATGGTTCGGTCGCTAAGAAACCACAGCGCATGCTCAACACAGACTGATAAATAATACAATACAAGGAAAAGAGGCCTCTGCTAGCAAGGAAACCATGATCGTATCATTGAACTATATCTTGTGGAAGAAGATTTTATTCATAGCGCTTTATTTCATCATCCGGCCAGAATCTTTGGAGTGTTCTAAGTCATTGCAAATTATTTATGTAACCTTACAATGTTTGCTGGTTACCTTCGTCCGCCATTACTCGCAGCTTGTCTTGAAATACCTTAGTGCCATGCTACTGTTAGTGTTTTCTCGGTTATCAAAGAAATTGAAGGGGAAGGGAGGTGTGGTCTAAGTCTGAGTTTAAAGTCGTAACTCGTGAGTAGTAATCAACAAGTCGCAAGCCGTAAATCCTAACTGCAAGTAGTAACTTCAAAACTGAGATGTGGGTAGCTGACAATAGCCAGTGGAAAGTCACTTTCAACGTTTCAGGTTTGATTTTCAATGGCCTTTCTTTGCCGCGGTAATTGGGTCGGTACAAAACGTGGACCCCCCTTCTGGACCCCCATCTGGACCCCCTCTGGACCCCTTCTGGACCCCCTTCTGGACCCCCTTCTGGACCCCTCAATTTTCTGTTGAAAAATAATAAAATGATATTTAACAGTCTTCGCTTTGGATTTCAACTTCGGCCGGTTCGTTGATAGTTACAGACAGTATTACAGACACACATGTAAAGTGAGGGTTCTGACGCAGCTCGCCCCATTAACCACATAAATAACCAAAATAAAGCTTATTCGTAATACTTCGTTATCATTTATCATCATTTATGGTTGCTTATCGTTGTTCGGGAACCCCTCACAACGATAAGCAACCATAAATGATAACGAAGTATTACGAATAAGCTTTATTTTGGTTATTTATGTGGTTAATGGGGCGAGCTGCGTCAGAACCCTCACTTTACATGTGTGTTACAGTAATCGCGAACATTACCACAGCCAGTCGCCATTTTCATCCCGAGAAAGACTTGCTTTGAATTTTGCTGAATTTGCGTTACTTACTTTTGTTGTTGTTACCAAATACTTTAAAATTTTCTCGCAAAGGTTAGATAAACGTTAAATATGCAAATTACTGTTCAGCTTTCAACTGGCTTTCGGAGAATGTGAAAATTATTATCGGTGGCAGATTTATGTCACGTGTTAGGCAACCAGAGTGATCATATTTCATTCCATCATCATTCAGAGGGTTTCGACTATATTTTGCCAGCGTGGAAGAAAACATTGCTCACCTTTTTGCTGCAGTGATAACATTAACTAGCAGTGCTTATTTCAATCCAAACAGAAAAAAAAGATAGTTTTTGAGCTCGGTTCACATTCTTCGAAACCCAGTTGAAAGCCGAACAGTAATTTGCATATTTAAGGTTTATCTAACCTTTGCGAGAAAATTCCAAAGTATTTGGTAACAACAAAAAAAGTCAGCAACGCAAATTCAGCAAAATTCAAAGCAAGTCTTTCTCGGGATGAAAATGGCAACTGGCTGTGGTAATGTTCGCGATTATTGTAATACTGTCTGTAACTATCAACGAACCGGCCGAAGTTGAAATCCAAAGCAAAGACTGTTAAATATCATTTTATTATTTTCAACAGAAAAATCGAGGGGTCCAGAAGGGGGTCCAGAAGGGGGTTCAGATGGGGGTTCAGATGGGGGTCCAGATGGGGGTCCAGATGGGGGGTCCACGTTTTGTACCGACCTCGCGGTAATTACCAGATAAGTGAGTGGCGTGCTTTATGCTCTGTGTTGTTTATGTTCTTTCATTTAGGAAGTTAAGGAAGCTAAGGTACAGAAAACAGAGGTGTTGTATGAAAACACCCGTCCCTCCAGTTCTGAACAAGAAGAAGAGCATTGTGACTACAGGAATGAACATACCTGTACAATACCATTGATTGTATTTTCGGAATCAAACCCAGCTGAAGATGCAGAAGCTCCTACACAGACAAGCAATGATGAATGTGATAAAGATTGTGACTCATTTGAGTCGCTTGATATTCTAAAATTTTCATGGCAGATTGCAAAAGGGATGGTACGTAAATCATATATATTATGTAACTTCCGTATAGGTTGTTTTGGAGGCATCTATGCCACTAGATATAGTGATAGTATATTATCCAATCTAATGCCATGTACAGCCTCAATTTAAAACCATGAGTCAGGCCAGCTAGAAAGCATTTCCAATGCATCATTTTTAACAGTCCAGTGTTACGTTTTCAGATGTTCAGCACACACTAATCTGTGTTTCACAAATTGTGAAGTTTTTAACGGTAAGCTCAACTGGTAGAGCACCGGACTACCATGCGGGAGGTTGCGGGTTCAAAAACCCGGCCGGACCAGCACTCGGGGTCTTTAAATAATTGAGGAGAAAGTGCTACCTTTGTAATGACATAGTTTAAAAATGGTTAGACTTTCTAGTCTTCTTGCATAAGGATGAGAAACCATAGGTGCTGTCTCACAGTGCATTCACTTAATCTGACTCTGTGGGACAGAACAAAAACCGCTAGGGACGTAACAAAACTCTGGCTGTGACCACCGCTAGTGTCTGTGCGAACTCAATATTTGCATTACGGAAGCACTCATTCGTTACTTCATAAATTGTAAACTGCACAAGCAATCTGGTTAAGTCCCCCAGTCGCTGTTGTAAACCGCCAAATACAATATGGAATCAGCTGTCGAGGACGTCAGTGTGCACCTCTTCGTAAATGACCCATTGCTGGGATTGCTATGATACCTCTGATTGGTTACAATATGACAAATTACTGTCAACAAATTGGCAACAAATTTCAAAAATTCTCTCAATGGAGCACTCCAATGGCTAGTGCTGGGATAAACCATTTTGTTTGTTTTTGATGAAGAGATCAGTGCACCAGGAAATAAGATGTTGACTGGTTGTAGTCGTGTATTGGTTGGTTGTTAATGTCTCCCCTGGGGGGTTGGGGTGAGGTTGTAGTCTTGCAGTCTTTGGACGTTTATAACTTTTCTTTTAATATGTGAGCAAGTGCCATCACAATTTGGAACCTTTCTGGGAAATATTTAGAGAACAATTGGGTGCGATGAGTCATTGTTCTTTGGCAAGCTAAAGTTGATCACAGCTGGGTTTTCCAGCAAAAGCAACATTAATTATTGTTCTTAAAGAACCAGAAAATACTCATCAGTCGTACTATGACTGTAATGTTTCCATATTATTTCAGTGCTTTTCTACAGGTCTTGATTATATTTTAGTCTCTTTTTGTGGTCTTCTGAATGTTGTGGTATGAACTTATTTCATACCAGTATGAAATGTATTTCCTTCGTCTCCTATGAATAAGTTAGGGTTAGGAGACAAAGGAAATAAATATCATATTACTTCGTACCAACGGAAATTTCATACCACGACATAAACACCAGTACTTTTGGGTTATTTTACAGAGATACCTTTCTGAGAAGGGCCTTGTGCACAGAGATCTAGCAGCAAGGAACATTCTAGTGGGACACGGTAAAAATCTCAAGATTGGTGACTTCGGTTTGATGCGACAGATGCACAGAGAGGTGTACGAAGGCAAAACGCAGAGGAAACTGCCAATCAAGTGGATGGCTCCTGAGTCAATCTTTGAAGAGATCTTCAGTGTCAAGAGCGATGTGTATGTATTACATCATTCTTCCCATTGGGTTCGGCACATTCCTAATGTGCATGTCATGTGAGTCGTAATGTCATGCCACATATCATACATGGAGCACACGTGCCATGGAAGATGTGGCGAGAAATGTATTGCCCTCAATAACGTTGCATGCATGGATTTAACTCTTCTGAATGCATGGTGGTCAATAATTTTCTTTTCACATACCAGTTACATTTCTTAACTTATTCCCTCTATATCCACTCTCTATACATTAACACAATAGCACATTTCATTTTCGGTGAGTGTGAAAAAAAACATGTTTTAAAAGCTGCTAAAAACATTGAGACAAATATGAGGAGGATAACACTGGTTTCCAGCACTTTTGAGCTCCTGTACTCTGATGGATTATTACCAAAGGCCCGGGCAAGCGGCTTCAACATTTGCTTCAACATCTGTTCGATTTTGTTGAACTTTTTTTGAACGCGGATGTTGAACGAGAGGGGCGGCCAACTGTTTCAACACAATATAATTACCTTGTTGTCTATATAGTGGTATCAAAGTGAAACAATTGCACAATTAGCAGCAACAGGATTTATTTTCAGTGATTTTTGAGCCCCCAGTTGGGATCCCCTTCACCCCCATCACGCTCTTGAAATTATAAACGGAGGTTTCATCAAAATTTTGCAATTCCCCTTTTCCAACCTTTGCTAACATTATTTTTTTCAGAAAGGGACAATTAAGATGATTCCTCACAATTGAATGGCGCATCCTTCTCCGGTGATAAATCCAAATACAAAATCTATAGGAATAAAATCTTAACTTTATCTAGATTAAGTAAGAAGCTATACTACCATGATTACTTTATGACTAACTCAAATAATATAAAGAAGACTTGGGAAGGTATTAATATGTTAATTAATCGGAAAAGAAAAAATGAAAGTTCAATAACAGCCTTGAAGCGCCCTGGAAACAGAAGGCTATCGCACCATACCTCCGAGTTACCTAACATACTAAACAATCACTTTGCATCAGTAGGTCCTAATCTGGCTTCTAAGATCCCTCAGTCGCAAATACATTTCTCCAGTTATTTATCCAAATCAAGCACTTTAGGGTCTTTTGCCTTTCAACCAGTAACTCCTTATGAAGTTGAATTAGAAATTCTTTCGACGCCACACAACAAGGCATACGGATTGTTCTCTTGTCCAATTCGAATGTTGAAATGCGCAAGCAAAACTATATCGAAGCCCTTGTGCGAAATCATAAATGATTCTATTACGAGTGGAATTTTTCCATCTAGATTACAGCATGCTAAAGTCATCCCAATTTATAAGAATGAGAATGTGACTGATCCAAACAACTACAGACCCATCTCACTTCTTTCCGTTTTTAACAGAATTATTGAAAAACTTATCTACCGCCAATTGAAGTCTTTTTTGGAAGAACGCAATATGCTTTACCATTCACAATACGGTTTCCGAAAAAGAAGATCCACAGAACATGCACTTATTGACATAGTTAATCAAATCCAATCTAATTTTGATAGAGGGATATACACGTGTGGTATATTCATTGATTTAAAAAAAGCGTTTGACACAGTTGACCACTCGATTCTGCTACAAAAACTATATCATTACGGTATGAGAGGGATCGTGAACGATTGGTTCCGTTCTTATCTTTCAAACCGTATTCAATCAACTCAAATTGGACCTGATATCTCCAGCAAACAACCTATGACTTGTGGTGTCCCACAAGGTTCTGTCTTAGGACCTCTACTGTTTCTCTTATATGTTAACGATATCCACAGGTCATCTGATAAACTAGCATTCTACTTGTTTGCTGACGACACAAATCTATTATATGCTGATAAAAATCTTCGAACCCTGGAGCTCGTTGTCAACTTTGAATTACATAAAGTTTATAAATGGCCAACAGCTAACAAGTTAACGCTAAACATTAAGAAGTCAAACTTCATTATCTTCCATCCTCATAAAAAGAAAATTGACTATCAAGTTAATCTTCGAATATTTGATAATGATTCTGAAACTTTTTTGCCTCTAGAACAAAAGTCGTATGTCAAATATTTAGGTGTGTTAATTGATTCAAATCTCAGCTGGAAATACCATATTGGACACATCACTTCCAAGATAAGCAAAACGATTGGCATCATCGCTAGACTAAGACATTACGTACCCACAAGTGTACTGCTAAAAATTTATCAATCTTTGATATTCCCTTATCTATCCTACGGAATTGTTGTGTGGGGCCATGCTGCTCAAATTTACATATACTTTAAATCTTATAGGTCACACGCCATTCCTCTTTTTGTCTCCTCTAACACTATCCCAATAAATATGCTTTATTTTAAATCTGTTTCAATGCTAATGCACGATGTTTTCAATAGCGAACCCCATGTAATATTTCTAATCTTTTTAATTGTTCAAATGAGTTGCATAATTACAATACAAGATCTTCCTTAGTAGACAATTATCATATAAAATATTCAAGATGTAACCATCTATCAAAATCTTTTTCAAGACTAGGGGCCAAAATATGGAATAGCATCCCCCAAGTACTACGTAAATTATCGAAGTTTGTATTTAAGAAAAATCTACAAAATCGACTCCTACAAGTCTTAATGGAAGAGGACGATTATGTTGGCACACCTTTCCTAATCAAAAAATTTCAAAATAATCACTCAAAGTAGCTTTATCTAACTGCAATTGTTGTCTTATATGTTTATTTAGTTATTTATTTATTTCCTTATTTATTTATTTATTTATTCTATATATTTATTTATTTTTTTATTTATTTATTCTACGTGTATGTATATCTATTTTGTCTCTTCACTTATCCCATACTCACAATTATTATACTTACTCTTTAAACAGTCCTACCCGCTACCCGCCTAGATTTACCTTAGCTATTTGCGGGTTAGCGCTGTTCTGTATTATGTCGTTAAATTTAATAAACTTGAACTTGAACTTGAACTTGAACTTGCATCCTCACTGCTCATAATTTATGATGCCATTTTGCATGCGCTCATGCGTGCACATTAGAAACATAGCGCATTTGCCTTGACGTTGAACTTTGTCAGCCGAATTTTTTCCTTTCTCGCCGTGTTGCAAAGAATTGAGCATGGTGACCTATATGTTTTATTGCATAATTTTTGTGTACAAATTATCCTCTTTAAGTCAAAAATTAAAATAAAAATTGCTCGCAAGGAAAAAAGATGTAGCTGAAAGCGTACATTCACAAAACCGTTACTCGAGGATACAAATTATGAGCTTGAAAACGGCAACTCGAGGAATGTTTTGACTCCATGTCCTTTGAAATTGTGTGAATTTTCATAAATTTTATATGACACTGTTCCATATGCTCGAGCCTTTCTACCTATCAAGTTTTTCTTTGAAGTATTTCTTCAAAAAGCTTTTCTTCCACCTACTGGAAAATGTAACATGAACCGATGAAATGACGTGCGTGATTAGTACCAGTAGATTCATAAATGAGG
>JAEMWC010000434.1:697500-702029 GCA_016490735.1 Pachyseris speciosa
AAGGCCAGGTCATTAAGCATGCAATTGTAAAATGGGCCAAACAAAATGTCACCTACAGCTAGAAAAACAAAAAAACAGGAAGTTGTAATGTTCCATTTACGATAGACAGTCATGAACTGTCCATTAGCCAACACCATCTCCACCCACCATCAACACTAATATTCAGCGGCCAACCAAAAGTTGTAGAAAGGCATTTTTAAGTACATTATTGTTTTTGAAGTTTCTTTAATTAGTGATGTTTTGGTCAGCTACAAGGATTTAGCTGAAATTTTAGTTGCCCGAAAATGGTAGGGAACAAAATGTTCCTCTGAGAAAATGCTGGCAGAAAGGAACTTTCCACGGACTTTCTAGAGAACTATTTTCTTTCCGAAACCGCTAGCTGACGTTTTTGACTGCAAAAACAACAAATATGACCTTTCCGAAAACCTCAGAGCCTATGATTTCCCCACTGCGAATCTTTTAAGCCACGGTTTAGTTACGAAAATCCGAGAGCACTCTTTAATAGACGCCGAAAGCCTAAGGCGAATTACACTCCACCGAACAGATATCTACCGAAACTTGTCGTTGGGTGCCCCTGAACATTACTAACACACACCATTCTTAACCGAAACATATACCTGAAGCCAACAAAATAGGACACACATGAACTACATACTGAATTTTTGATTTCCCTTCCAGTTACGCCTTGATGAAAGAGTGTTGGAGGGAAACTGCTCATGAACGGCCAAGCTTTGATGATCTGGTTGAACGAGTAGATAAGATGTTGCGGAGAGGAGGGTTGAATACTTCGATTTCAGCAAACTGGACGAGTCCAAAGATCATTATAAAGTGAAGGATACAACGACAGCCGAAGAAACATCAGTAGAGATATAGTTATAGTCGGTTTGTTATTCAGTTCGATTTGAAGGCATCTGAAAACTTCCTTGATACAAAAAGTAAATACGGAATTCAGTGCATGCATCCTTGAACGTGATTGTATAGATTAATAATAATTGATAAAAGAGGACAAGGTTGGGCAGTAAGCTTTGTTCTTAAAACTGTTGCGTAAAGCTATCATTACTTAGAAAGTAGATTGCGATATTTTGCAAGAAGTGTAGCCGTATCTATGCAGTAAGGACACTTAAGTTCAATGTTTGCAATGAAAACCTCAAAGTTTTGTTTGATAAAGGAATACCATTTTATTTATCATCAATTTAAAAACATATACTCTATATCTGGAAGTTATCAAGTACCCTGATAAGTATTGTAAGATTTCCATTGTATTTCCCATGAGAGGTTTTATGTTAGTTAAAGCTTCTTTGAGGCATATCTAATGCAAAAAAAGCAATTAAAGAAACGGTAACTATTGGACATTGTTTTCTTGTTACTCTGCTCAATATGGACCAAAAGCCTGCCCATTTGCTGTTGTCAACAAAACCCTGCACATCTACTGTTGTCAAAACAACTCTACACATTAACTGTTACCAGAGGCAGTGTTACTCTCTAAGCAAACTGGCATTGAAAAATTAATGATGGACAGGCTACTCAGGGCTTTGAGGATGTAAATAGGTTTTCCTAACAATAAACGCTAACAATTGTTGGGCACTGTTTTCTTGTTACTCCACCTGTTATGGACCAAAAAAGCTTGCTCATTTGCTGTTGTCTATACAACCCTACACGTTTTACTGTTTTGTAAAAACAACTCTGCACATCAACTGTTACCAGAAGCAGTGTTACTCTGTAAGCAAACTGGCATTGAAAATGATGGAAAGGCTTTTTAGGGATTTAAGGTTGGTTTACAAGCAAAATTTCACAGGTAGGGTTACCCTACCACCCGGGACAACTTAATCGCATACAAAATGACCGACAAGAGAACAGTTCTGCCAAGTACTTTGATTCTTCTAGTGTTATGGAATGCTGTTAATTGTTACCTTATTGCTAGACGGCAAGTTACAATTGTCAAACACGGCCCTGATCCAGTCCGGTTATTTGATTTGACCCATGACTCGGTCTAGAAGAAGCTAGAAATATGAAAGGATTTACCGATCTTGCACTAGAAATATTTTCCGTTTCTGAGAGAGAAGGAAGATTACATCGCCTGGCGTTGTACTCGATCGGCCATGATGGCCATTCAGGTTGTCATGATGAAAAAAGAAGAAATGTAGAGAGGGTAACCCTCCAGCCATGGTAACCCTAGCACTTGGGTCACCCTCCCTGCTTGTAAACAGGGCCTTAGAACTCCCGCCCCTCTGCCCCCTCAATGTTATTGCCCAATTACGGTATGTCCACTGCAACAGCGCGGTCAAACAAAAAAGATGAGTCCAATAAAGAAAAGATTTTTACCTTGAGAAGTAAAAGCTGATAAGTTTGTTGTTAGTCTGTGAGTTTACTACATCATTTATCGTAAATCCCCTATTAAGCCCCCTCTTAAATAACGCCCCCTTTCTAATAACCCCCCCCCCCCCTTTTTCAGCGGAAGAAAGTTTTTACGCCCTCCTCCCTTAACCCCCTTATTCTTAATTAATTAATTAATGATCGAGCGGTTTTCAATCGAGTATCTTAGAACCAAAACCAAAGCAATTACTCCAGCCAATCACAACAGACTGAAACAGTGCAATTAGCCAATCAGAATACAAAGTAATTACATACAGCCGGCGCAAAGCGCGGGAAAATGCGCGTGTGCAAGTCGCGATTGGTTTTGGTTTTGCTTCTCATTGGTTGAAAAAGTGGCGCGAGTTTTGCTGGCCAATCGGAGAGCGAAGTAATGCAAAACCAAACCAAACGCAATTTACTTTCGACAATTTAAAACCGCTCGAGACTGTATTGGTTATTAATCACGATTGCAACACCTCATGTGGACTGATCCCGTATGGTTTATTTGTATGCTGAAAGTTCGGATTAGTTTTTAGTCTTCGGCTAGACGACCTCCAACAGGAAGTAAGGAAGCGTATTATTTTATAGTCTGTTTCTTCCTCCTTTTTAGCTACGGGTAATGCGTTTCACTACATTAAATAAGTCCTCCCTCTCTATCAACCCCCGCCCCTCCCCCTTTCCCCCGCCCTCCTCCCCAAACATTCTTAAAATAAATAAGCCCCTCGAATTTACGGTACTAAAAACTTAGTGACCAATTAGGCGAATTGGTTTTCCAGAAGTCAGGCAATCAAACAGAAAACAAAGACACGGCAATAGAAAGTCTCCACATTCTTAACAAAAAGTTTTAAAAACAATTTTTTGTAAATGATCTAGTAAAGCCACAGAGTAACGAAAAAGCTCTCGAAGTAAAACCCTGAGCGTTCCCCTGAAGTGGCCCAATTGGTCGAAGCATGGTTAGCGCTAATCCAGGTTAAAGGGAGGGTTTCACGGCTTGGTGGGGGGGAATACAAAAAAAAACATGCAAGGGAAGGTAGCTGAAAAAATCATGCGAAGAAGAAGTCAAGAAAAACGTTCCTGCAGTGTGAATTGCACTGTCAGGCTGACAAACTGTACCTGCCTGAAGGGCTCCTGGGCAGCCGCTTGATACGGCAGTATTGTTAGTCCTGGTAGAATCCCCATAATTTTATTTATTTGTTTGCCCCAAAAGCACCTAGGCTTATCAAGTGGGCTCACAATAATACAAATTTAAATCAGGCTCTCACACACAAAACAGACAGACACAAACAAAACACATAGTTACGAAATTTACATTACTAGAGATATATTAATTTAACAAACAGACGGTGGCCATCGAAAAGCGATTTGTACTAATGAGAAATTACATGGCTAGAGATATATTAATCTAACAGTCAAACAGTGGCCATCGAGAAGCGATTAGTAGTAATTATAAAACTCTGGACTTCACGAAATAAAGCACAGTTAATATCATAATTTACAGATTTAACGCCGTGCAATAAAAAATTAATTTTCCTAGCATCGCTGCTCGATGACCATGTTTCACCAAGAATACTAGCAGCAGAGGTAAGGAGGACATTGCGTTGAGCGGCTTACCTGGGGCAAAACAAAAAGAAGTGTTTCACCGATTCAGAGTCAAGACCGCACTCGCAAATAGGCGATGCACAACGGTTAATTTTAAACAAATATTCTCTTAGACAAGAAAATCCAAGTCTAAGGCGGGTGTGATCAATAGATGCACTCCCATTTCTCTGCAATTAGGAAAAACCAGTCTGATACACTTTGTGCGCAGCAACCTCAACATGGATTCTAGTTGCCAAAAATCCTTGCAGAAAAACCCTTCTCGATAAACATGGCTTAAAAGTGATAAAACTATGTGCTATAAACAACCATCCTGCTTGATTCGTTTGCAGTTTAAAGCAAGCACATACCGAGTTTTGACAGCCTCGACATCATCACAGGAAAGAGTACAACTGAAATCAGCCTGGAAATGTATTAATGAAGATTGTGGACACAGATAAGCATACACATACCTAACTGTAACGCTTTCTTACAGAAATTTATTTATCTTTTTGCCATGTTTTTGATTATATATGACAGTTTTATGTTGCAGGTACTCATAAGTATTAAAAAAAAAAAAACAAGTAGAGCTGATGTTGTGC
>JAEMWC010000435.1:0-12500 GCA_016490735.1 Pachyseris speciosa
GTTCATGAAAGTGATCTTATAAATGAAGGACAATCGTAACGATGATAGGAAAACCAGAAAAAAAAAAACGTCCTCGCTTGAACGGTCTCGTAAAAGTTATCAACAACGCTAGCCATTGCGCATGCTCTACGTAGACGATGAATAAATCAAATAGTTGGACATGTAGAGAGCTAGAGTGATCATAAAATGCTGTAACTTTACCTCTGGATGTTTTGACGTTCAAAATATTTCCAGGCGCACTTCACAATATAATGTAGTCTGATTTGCTTTTTCGGTTTCATCAGCACCAAAACATATATTGCTCGTTTTGTTTTTTCCCGTTTCGTTCAAAAAATGCGTATTAAAATTAGCACGTTGATTTTTTGCTTTCCTGGTACCGGGTGCTTTGAAAAGGAACCGTAAATAAAAGCCTTTTCTAAGGACATTTCTTTGTGATACTGCTATTTCACACTATCGGCCAAGGTTAAAAGGTAGGACGAAAGTAAATTATTAAATACCTGGGTTTACACTGATCTGGTTCGGCCTAATCGTGTTTTCAAAAACGAAGCAACAAAGTTACAATGCTGTCGTATATTTGGCGGTTTTCATTCATCTCTAATTACTGACAACTTGACACATCGAGTTACTTATTGTTTAAAATTGTATTTTGATTAAAATTGTTAATGCGAATGACGGCGCGAGAAGACAGGACAAAGCTACGCGAAACCAGAACTCTACGCCCGCCAGATTGAGAAAGAATAAGCCAATTTGAAAAAAAAAAAAAGATGTATCATGTAATTTGTGTGAAGACAAAAATAGTTTTCATTTCTTACTGCAAAGTCATCTTTAATTGAAAGCCGATGCCGTTGGAAGCTTTATTCATAAGAATTTTGTAAACCTTTGTAAGAATTTAAAATTTCCTTTCGACTTCTTGGTTGACGATGAGATGGATTCGATAAGAAAAAGATCGCTGGAGCGTTTCCATTTTTGCGTTTTAATTTTTTTGCTCTGCAAGAGATAAAAGAGAGGAACATATACATTTTGTATGCAATTTGCATCAGAATAAGTTTATATGAAGCCCAATATATTTTTCATTCGTTTTTGAATATTGAAATGCAACTTTGAGTGGGAAGAGCTAACACGCACGCAATATGATTGAAGAGTTCGTCAGTGGATCAGTTAGTTGCGCTCGAGTTATCAACGGTAACAGTAATATCTTTGAAGTGTTGCTCGGCGTTTTTCCAAAAGACGGGCCCCGTTTCTGTTGTCTATACAAGGAGGCACACGTAAGTTTCCAGGGATATATCGTTCATATTTTTAATATCTGTGATACTTTAGGACGTTATTTACATATGTTCAATTACGTTTTTGAGCAACATTAACACGACATGCGACTTTTTGTGGCTGATGCATGACTGTAAGGAATTTATTCATTTTTGCAACGTCATTGTCCAAGTCTCGAGCGAGCTATAAATAAATGTTATATAACGTGCCGCTGACGTGAAAGAAAAAAATTACAGTCGTCTTTCAAAGAAGGAAAAGCATACAAAGAAACGAGTCCTTGTTCCACTTTTTAAGACTTGGAGGTTTGAGTCTATTAAAACAATATCGGTATCAATTAATACACAACCGACAAATTTGAAGTTCTAGCCGCAGAATGGCGGGATGATCAGTTTGTGCGATTTGTCTTTTTCTTCGACAGTTAAAGTTTGTCAGTCTTCGGACCGCAGCGCACGTACATTAAAATTTCCTATTTCACCATTGGAAGCTGTTGATTTTTACCAATCGTAAGCTCGAGTTTGCCTCTGCCATTCGTTTGATCCGAGTCTTTCACCATGATTCGCCCTATCTGCCTAGTTAGAAGAAAACGGCAGTTTGTTGTTTTTACCTCAGATAAGATTGGTTATATTTGTACTCTTCCGTTTTCTTTTCTAGCCAATCTCTTATGAGGTAAAACCATGTTCGGGATACCTCACAAATTAATGTGATCTGGTTAGCTGAAGCCACTCTAAGGGCACTAAGGCCACATGGTAGCATCGCACAAGCTTTACGTTTAAGCTCATGTTCGGTCGAGCGACACTAAAAATCATTGAAAATAATTGTTGTTTTGGAATGAAACCGGGATTGAACAAAATAGACCGTTTGAACACGAAAAGTATTGAGGGCTCAATTACAAGAGTGACGTTCAAGTTGTCATACGCTGCAATTCTTTTGATCAGCAGAACATGTTCGTTGGTGACTGAAACCAAACGCATTTTCATCGTTGCTGCTGTGAGCACTTCTTCATTCTTAACCATCCACGCATTCTCGTGGGTCTTGGTCAGCGGTTGAAATGTAATTTCAGTACAGTGTTGTGGTGCTTACCTCGAAACCTAATTGGTACCGTTCCGTCTCAGGAGAGTCGATTAGAGCATGCAATAGTTCAATAAAGCGAATGTGAAAAGAAGTGAGAAGAGGGCAAGTCAATCTCGTTCCCGGAGCCTGTGTTACATCAATCCAGCGGAAAAACGAGAAACTGTGGCACACTCGGCACACTTGGATTTCTAAGGCCAGTTTCAAACGTTGTGCTCCCGCCGTGCCGAGCTCAATTCATATATTAAATTGGAGTTGCTTCGTACAACGGCCGGTCAATGTTTTGGCGGGCACCCGACGACTCTTGGGCAACAGTTTTTTATTCGAAGGAATTAAATCCTGAAACCAAGTCGTGCTACAGTCGTGCGACAGTAGAGCCAGCAAGGCACGGCAGTGGCCCGACCTTTGAAACGGGCCTAAAAGTTCTTTCATTTGATTCCAAAATTTACTCTTTACTCCCTTCATTTCATTGCTTTTATAAACGTAATATAGATGAATGTCAATTGTAGTTAAAACATTTTCTAATGTCGCACCCTTGCCGACATCACACCCGACAGGCAGTCGGCGTAAAACGAGGATTAAGTGAGATTTATTTGTCCATTGTGGCTTAAGGTTAGGGAATGCACTGTTTATTTTGTAATTCGTGTATTCTTTTTAAGTCACATTACCATACATTTTTGTTAATAAATGCACCAAACGATCTTTTCCAGCGTAGTAGCTCCATATTGCCGCGTTTAAAAGAACAAGAAGGCCTTCTTGGGAAAGCTAAGGTAACCAGTGATTGAGGTTTGTCGGTCACTCTCATTCAATGGTATTACACAGTTCTTGACCCTTTTGCATTCAAAACTTAGCTATTGGACTGCACTTTCCTGCGGTGTTATTTCATTCGAAATAATAATTATTATTAACAAAATTTCAATAAGTGGAGTCGCAAAAGGTAAATTTGAAGTCTTCCGGCGCTTGAGAATGCTTATGAATGCCTTTAATATCGGAAGAAATTTTCTATAAAGGTTGGCTAGTAACTGTTTTCAGTCATACATTTGTGTATTTTGTATGTGATTCACGCATTTACACAAGCAACAATAGTTAGTCTGGTCGAATTTACAGCAGTTATTTGATTTCCAAATAGCTACCAGCTCGCAAAGGCGATTAAAAAGAACTTTTAAAATTTGTCCTTAGATTAATTGAATGCTAGCTGTCTAGCAGTTTAGGGAACTTTTCTTGGAAATGATAAAACAAGTTCTTTTCCAGTCCGGATAACATGTTTCGTCAGGGTGAATACTGAGTGAATAACCAATTTCTCGGCCCTTGTAAAGGGAGAGTTGTTTGAAATTATTACTTGTCTGACGCCCGGTATTGGAAGCGGAAAGCTAAACTGGCTTATAAAACCACAACTTTACTTTCAGCTGTTCTCTTAGTTTTCAAATCATGCCTTAATAATTTCTTTATCGACTGAAAACTGGGTTATTATGTACCTGATGTACCAGCCTATATTTCTTTATGTGCATATATCGCATAACACCATATTGTTGCAAAACAAGATAAAAAAGAACGAACCGAGCAGCATTTGTTCCGTCCGCGGGATCACTAATCACTCAATGCAAATTTTAAAATGTATCTCGATTTACGACGTTCGGAAATTTGAAATAAATGAATTCGAATAAAACCGCACTTATCTGCAAACCAGACAGTTTAACCACATTTATCTCACCTTTCGAGGCGTGGGAGCTCTTTTTCACGAAAATTATCAATTGCTTTGACTTAAGCTCGTTTCTGGCTCAATTTAACTTTGTGATGCATTAATATTTAAAAGAATGTAGGTTTCCGTTAAATATCGCTTCAAAACGAATCTCATATCTGTGCCCAAGCGACAGACCAAAAGAATAATTGCACTCAAACGTGTAAGAAGTCGTTATCTTTCTCATTATCATACTGCCAAAGGAGTCTGATAAATTTCAGGCAGCGTTTAACCGGTAACCGCAATACATGTACAGTGATTCCGTGATATGGCGTTGATCGATGTAGTAGTGGCATAAATGGAGACATAAATCAATTAAATTCTCACCTTTCCTTTGATATACCGACGTTTATCTCGTGAAAATGAAAACGATTTCGGCTTCGCGAAGTATGTCTGTTTTATTAGCTAAATAATCAAAGAAATATGACAAGTGCATTACCAGGGTTTAGAAGTCGAGGGATTTAATTCATCTAATTTTATACTTCTTCATCAACTGGAGTTTTAGAGAAAAATCCTTTCTAGAGAAAAGCAAAAAACAAACAAACAAACAAACAAACACCTTTCATTATAAAAACATTACAGGTGCCCAAAACAAAAGGGCCATTTGAGTCATCTCGAGAAACCTCACACTCGGGCCGATTTGTGCCATAACTCTAATTCGCATGCGAAGGGGTCGTTGTGTGCTTTCAAAAGGAATCTCGGGCTATGAGATAACATTTTGCAATAATAGTCAAATTTCTCGCGCGCTCATTGGCTAGTTTTCATCATCAACAAGAAAACAGACTGGTAAAATTTTAATTTATGCGATACTTTGTGCAACTTTTTCAAGAAGTGGCAAAATGGATTAGTTTTGTAGATGACACTCTCGCTGACAGGGACAAGGATCTATACTTTTATCACATGCTGAACTAATTTTAGCCGAACGTTTCCGAAAACGAGGCAACTGAAAAAAACAAACAAACAAACAAACAAACAAAAAAAAAAAACAAACAACCATGTTTCCGAGATGAAGCAGAGACGATAGAGTTGCAAGAAATTACTTGAAAAGCCGACTCCAAGGGCTCTGGCTCGTGGACCGACAACCACTTTGATAATGTTGTAACGCAATTTATGATCAATAAGAGGACAGTAAAAGCTGACTTCAATTTGATCCGGTTTCTGAGTTCACTCTAGCATTAATCCGCTGAATAGGGGGCTGAATGATTAAGGGCTCATTGTTTAGATGTTACCTCTTGTTCTGTCGGTAAACGCAAACAGCATATTTCAAGGTCGTTTAAAGGGTCCCATGTACGATACATGATTTCTCGATTTTTCAATTTTACTGATTTAGGCTCCAACAGGTTGTGGCACTTTACTTTTCATGCCATTTTAGCTAGATTCGTAATGTGAATACTTTTGCGCATGTACAAGGATATTTTTCGATAGGCTGCCTTATCAACCAACTGCTATCTTGACACAAACCACTTTTACTGAGGAGAGAACAACTGAAAAACAATAACGCAAGAAGCACCATTAAACTTTAACTGGCGTAAATAAAATAGAGACGATAGGGAGCTTTAGCAACGACGACGGCGACGGCAATGAAAACGTCACTTCAAAATAGAACTTCTCGTTTTTGTAACGCTTTCGCTATTATTCCAATTTGTTTAACTTGGAAAATACTGGCAAACTATTCAGGGACTAAACTGTTATGAACGCCGTTAAAGTAAGGAAAAAGAAAGGAAACTTTACAGTCACACGCTCCCGTACTCGAGAAAACCTAAAATTTGGTCATTTCACGTTGTTGTTTTGCAGAGGACGAGAAAGAAATGTACCAAAATGTAAAACGCACGTGCAGAGCCATTGTTTTTTCTCATTAAGGCTATTGTTTTGTGACGTTCTCGTTGCCGTTGCCGTCGTCGTTGCTAAAGCTCCCTGATGTGTACAAGGACGTGCGTAAACGTAAAAGTTGAACCTCGCTCAACTTTTACGTTTACGCGCGTCCTTTCACACACCATCTCTATTTTATTTACGCACGTAAAGCCAGTAAGATACGTCCGTGCGCACGTAAAACGTACGCTACAGTGGAATAGCCAACACCTCACGCATGAGCACGGTTGTCTCTACTGGCAGTCATGTTGTCTGTTCAATTGATCGGTCATTGATTTTAATACGCCCTTGGTTTTTTTTATCGACTTTATATAGCCTGCGTGGCAGGCGTAGAAAAGGGAGGGGGAAGGGAGGGGGGGGGGGGGGGGGAGGGAGAGGGAGGGAAAAAGGGAGAGGGGATTGGGGAGAGGAGAGAGGGAACACCTGCTCCAAGAACTCAGGGTTTTGCATTCCGCACAGCGATTCTCTAATAATACGATTACGTCTGCTGTCAACTGTCAATGCGTTCACCAATCAGACGACGTAAGGGGGACGGTTTCACTTGCGGAAAGCGTGAAATCGTGAATATTTATCGAGTGCCGGAAAATTTAAAAATCTCACCTCGGGACAACCATGATTTAGCGTGGAAATGTCCGCAACTCTTACAAAGAGTTCGAAACGGGGGAGAGAAACGAAGAGCAGCGAATGCAACGATCGTTGCAGATTCTGTGGTTTTGCGTTTGAGAATTTATCCGGTTCAAGGGCATCTTTGGGCGATCGCAAAGAGCGCAGTTTCCATATGGCATTGATCGCAAACATCGCAAACATTCGGAATGCGTATGAAGAAGTTGTGACCGCAAAATAAAAAATGCCGCAGAGTTATACTGTTTATTAAAGGAAACCTCCAATTTTACAACAAATTCACGCTAAATCGTAGGTAATAATTACTAGATTTCAAATTTTGTTTTAAAACGTGGATAAAACGTTTAAGTGTTAAAAAAAAAATGGATATCATCATCGCCTATTTTTGCTTCTAAGTTTCATGTGCGCCGCCATTTTGGATTTGATGACGCGTGATGGTTGCAGCTATTGTCAGGAAGCAAATGAAGCAGAAAATCCTTTGTGTTAAACAATAGGGCAACCATCACGCGTCATCAAATCCAAAATGGCCGCGCCCATAAAACTTAACAGCTAAAATGGGCGATGATGATATCCATTTTTTTGTACACTTAAATGTTATATCCACATTTTAAAACAAACTTTGAAATCTATTACCTACAATTTAGCGTCAATTTGTTGTAAGAGTGGAGGTTCCCTTTAAGACAACTGTAACTTCCAGTAATGCCATTGCTATTTTGGGCGTTTTCGGCGACGATTTGTGAGACCGTGGAGGAATCGATGCGCAAGAATGTAGCAGCAAACGTCAACTTCCAACGACGATTTAACCCCTGAACGAAAACAAGGAAAAAGGCGTAAGAGAAGCAGATAATTTCAAAGAAGTCGCTGCAGTTTTGTGTGGAGAATGCTGTCGCGGAGATCGAAAACAGAGATGAACTGAAGGTGACAACTTGTCGAAGGATACCGATTTGTTATTATCATGCACAGAATCAACTGGCAACTCATCGGCCACAATAGTACCCTGGGTGCGAGAGGTTACTTTCTTCCATTTGAATGAGGAAAATTCAGCGGCGAAGCCGCGTCAACGAGGCGCGAAGCGCCGAGGGAAAAAAATAACCTCTGGTCACGGCTGCCGAGAACCTCACTTCCATGAATTCAGATATTGAACTCGATAGCTGATTGGTTTTCGTAGTGAAAACGATCTAACACTCAGTTCCATTGGTTGAACGGTAATAATGTACCCCTGAGGAGCCACAAAACCGGTTTTAAGGCTTTGAATTCGTGCGAGTATTTAGAGGTGCAGTACAATTCGCACGTAATTGTGGATTTTCGGTTTTTAGAATTGAGACCTGTTCAGGAAGGGGCTTTCCTTCATTTTGTTTTCTCTTCGACATTTCATGCACAAAATGGATGAGGCAGCGATCTCTTTGTTTACCGGAAATCACAACACAGACGACAACCTCGATACCCTGAGTGCCAGAGTATGAAGCGTTATTAGGGTCATTATTCCACTGCAAATCCTGTTCTGATGCTGTATTGAATTCAGTTTCGTTAGCCGATGAATTATGTTTTGGCATTTTGCATTACATTTTCGATTTTCGAATTATATCCCGCAAGCCTCTAAATTACGTTCTGGCATTTAACATTGTTTTCGATATTCGAATTAAGTTTTGAAATTGGCTTATGGACTGGTGCCTCGCAGCAGGAAAGCTACGAGGAGCCCTGGGCCGAGCAAAGTTTCCCGACTTTCCTAATTTATGTTCTTCGAATGCAAACGCCATCTTGAACAACTTTCGCAGTATTTTTGCCCCGTACCAAGCTGTACCTCGTGCGCCTCTAATGTCAACCTTCCAGGCAAAAAACAGGCTTTCAAATCCAAAACAAAAGCAGCGTGGTGTATTCTTTCAACCGAAAGAAACCTGGACACACGAATTTTTTTGTTTAGCATAGAAAATTCACGAGCGAGTACCTTCAAGAGAGCCCCCTATACTTTTTTCGTATAACGTGATCGAGCCTATTTTTTCCTCGTGAAACGTGATTTAAGTTTTTATTTATTCGTGATTCGTGATTGACCGTGCCATGACCATTTTCACGTGAACGTGAAAGCGGTTTTTGAATCAAGCGTGACACGTTAACGAAGACTTGAATTAAACGTGATTCTTGAGCGACAGGAGCCCATGAACAGGAGCTTCACTCTCCCATACAAGCCTTTTGAGTCAACCTTTGCGCGTATATTTTCTATTTTTAGAACGCTGCGGGTTTCTAAATTCGCACGCACTGTTTAGAACGCCCAAGAGAAGGATCGGGACAACGCGCCCCCACCTTTGGCCACAATATTATTACGGATGCTTGTGTGCGGAATTTACTGGAAACAGATTTTCCCAGTAAATTGGACCCTCCTGCAGAAAAAGCCGTTCTAAAAATAGAAAGATACGCGCAAACGGTGACTCAAGGAAACAGTGCATATGAAGGCTCCTATTCATGGGCTCCTGTGAACGATCATGTTTTGCATGAATTAATTTAAAGTTATTTTAATGTTCTGACCCGTAAATCAGTTTCCGTCAATCTCTTTACTTCCGCGATGACCTTTGATCTCCGATGGTATTGAGATACTACATAAACCATAATCCATTTTTTGTCTCGTATTTCGTATCTGTGTAGCCTGCATACAGGCTCTTCATTTGGGCAACACAGAGAGGATTTTTGACTCGATTAATGATTGGCTCGTCCCAATCCCTTAGAATTTGACCGAGCACCAACCTCTCTGAATTGCCCAAATGAAGAGCCTGCATGCAGGCTATATCTGTGAGACTTCTGTTTGTCCTGTGACAATACAATAATACAATACAATACTTTATTCAAGAGATAGAAAATTAAAGTTACAAAATATCTCTCGAAAGGGGATAGCTAGAGGTCAACCTTATATAAAAGATTCCCCGAAACATGCCTTCCATCAATGAATTCTACTGATTCTACTACCGCTCTGAGTCCGCTCTCATGTGCTACAATCTCCACACGAGAGAAAACTGTTGAAGTGTTTCACAATTTCAGTGGTGGGCGAAAATATCCGAGCCGCGAAAATCATGATCAACCAGTGGCCACCAACAATGAGCAACAACAACAAAACAAAACAGCAACAACTTTTTTAATTAATTAAAAAGAAACTACAGACTTGCACACATGCCTAGGTAAATAGAGTGAGTGAGATAAAAGCGCTCAAAAATGGTCATTTTTAACTCATTTATTCCCGTCAACAATTACGATTTCTACGCGCAACGATCTAATTGCTTGCTTGCTATCCCGAGTTTGAGTAGCCAATCATTTCGAGCGAAAAACTAACGCTATCCACTGTTTTAGTATATACTGAAAGATCGTATAAGATTGTTGGCAACAGTGATAGACTCCGTGACAGCCCCTCGCTATTCTCAATGCTATTATTTTTTTTTAATCCTTGGTACTGAACTAAGTCGTCAATCACCCAGTATCAGCCGACTGGATCACAAACCTCAAAGTCGAGTACCGGTTCTGGTTGTTGTTTGCTCGGTCCAGGGCTCCTCGTAGTTTTGCCGCTGCGAGGCACCAGTCCATAAGCCGAGCATAATTCGAATACGTGCCAGAACATAATTCAGTGGCTTGCAGGATATAATTCGGAATGCAAAAATGTAATACAAAATGACAGGACGTGATGTAAAATGTCAAAACTTAATTCGAATATCGAAAACATAATGTTAAATGCCAGAACATAATTTAGAGGCTTGCAGGATGTAATGCAAAATGCCAAAACATAATTCATCGGCTAACGAAATTGAATTCAATACAGCATCATAACAGGATTTGCATTGGAACAATGACCCTAATAAGAGAAGCGGTTAACTCGCGAAACGCATAGCTTCATTGAGGCTGCTTCGCCGCGTAATTTTCCTCCTTCAAATGGAAAAAACAACCTCTGGCACCCAGGGTACAACCTCGATCGTAGCTATCTTTGTCTGTCTCGCGTAGATACCCGTCGAAAAAATTGAACCGTCCAGATCCAAAAATTAACAAATTTAAACACTTTTTACAGACACTATAATTTTACCCAGGTTGTGGAAACGCAGCTCACGAATTTCGCTATTAACACGAGACACAAGCCAGCGGTTTTAGGCATCACCGCGGCGACACGTCATGTCAAATTATGAAAACAAGCAAACACCGTAGAAAACCGGTTTGCCAAGATATCTTATTTCGAAATTTCTTAGAAGCGAGGTTCTCAACTGCCGTGACCAGAGGTTCTTATTTTTCGCATCTCCATTCGCTTTGCGTTTAGCGGGTTAACCGCCGAACTCGCTAAGAAAAATAAAACCTCTGGCACCCAGGGTACCACAATAGTACCCTGGGTGCCAGAGGTTATTTTTCTCCATTTGAATGAGGAAAATTCCGCGGCTAAGCCGCGTAACTGCCAAGAAAAATAAAACCTCTGGCATCCAGGGTACCACAATAGCCGATACATTTCAATGTAAATTCCACGTGGAGTCAATCAACATTTCTCGGAAGGACTTCTCTTTAACTTTTTCTGCGGTTGCATACAGAATTTGTATTCGCATCTGTGTAATTCATCATTGCCATTAGCCTGCGAACACAGCTGCCTCTCATCGCTCACAGCCACTAGGGGCTAGGCTCATCGCTCACAGCCGCTAGGGCTAGGCTCATCGCTCACAGCCGCTAGGGGCTAGGCTCATCGCTCACAGCCGCTAGGGGCTAGGCTCATCGCTCACAGCGCGATAGAGCTCTCGCGCGAAACGCCCCTAGCGGCTTTGAGCGATGAGAGGCGGCTGTGTTCGCAGGCTACATTGCCATCATGGCATCATGGTTGTAGTAACAAAATCTTTACGCTGCTAATGTAAAGATTTTGTTACTATAACGAGACTCGGTCGTAGCTCTCCGCACATACAAACAATTGGTAAATCAAACTCTTTCCGTATCGATCCAATGGGTAAAATCACCAGGACGTCTCTGCCGGTTAAACAAGCCTTTATGGCTGATTCTTGTTCTGGATTCAAAATAATGTTTCTCATACTGACGAGATTTAAATCTTGCGTCCGCCGCCATCATGCTGATCATGGTTATATTTTTGTTGAAACTGTGAAACTTACATTTATAAGTTACTCATTGTCTATCAGCCAATGGGAATTTTGCGGCCGCCAGCGGCCGCAGAAATGAACAAAAGAGGGTTTTTAGAGCAGGCGTTCCCTCTCCTCCCCTCCCTTTTCTACGCCTGTCACGCAGGCTAACTTAAAAAAAAAAATTAGCTCGGGGCTTACGCCTTGCCAACTACAGCCGATAAACAAACCTCGAGACAGCTATCTAATTGTTAAATATCACGGCTGACTGAGTCCTGCTCGAACATGGTTATTATTTTAGGTCAAATAACGATACGTGGAAATCAAAGCAGGTACGTCTAGGCTTTCCAAAAGAGATTTTCAGTTTTTGTTATTGTTTTTCACTATACAACTGACAACAAAAAAAGAACTAATTTACACAATGGCGAGAAAGTCAGTAAAATGTGCTCAGCACTCAACTGCCACGCACACTAAAGGCCATGTTACACGAGGCAATTTTTCTTGCAACTCGTAACGCAACGATGACGAGTAAAAAACCTTTCAAGTTGCAGAGGGTATGTTACACGTTGGCAACTTTTTCCGCAACTTGCAAAGCGTACAATAACAAACAAGATGGCGGACTCCATCTTGAAATCTCCCGCGAGCGAAAGATGAGCTCTGATTGGCCCATTCTGACAAAATTGTGTTGCGAGTTGCAGAGGGGATGTCACACGCAAGCAACTTGTCTCGCAACGTTGCGAAAAGTAGAGGGTCATTCTACTTTTCTAGCAACTCGCAACGCAACAATTGCAGTTGCAAAATGGGGTGTCACACGTGAATTTTTTCTCGCAACTTGCAACGCAACGTTTGTTGCGTTGCGAGTTGCA
>JAEMWC010000435.1:17500-117500 GCA_016490735.1 Pachyseris speciosa
CCGAGAACTTGTTAACACTCTATTACCAATCTAAAAGGATACGTTTGTTCACTAGAGACGAGTTTAATGTCGATTTCTTTCTGAACATCTGCATGGTTAACATTATTAACAAAAATAGAGGACATTACATGGCCGCACTTCGAGTGTTGAAAAACATTTCAAGAGTTCCAATGAAATACCAAACCATTTCATTTGCTCTGCGAAAGGCGCCTCCCTGTTACGTCGTAGAGAGAGAGAGAGGTTGGACCTGATTACGTCACCACCCAAAATCTGGGTGGTGATGAAATTTGATGGCAGCGACGGGTAGCAAAGTCAAGAAACCGTTACTGTTACAAAACGGCTTTAATGACCCACCCTCCCTGCGGTATTGTTGTTTTCACTGGCTACGTGATCAGGTCCAACCAGGGTCTCGCTCGACGACAAGGGAGGAAAGGAGAGAGAGCCTGGGTTCGAGGTCGGCAATAGATTTGCTTGTGGGGTCGTGTATATCGATCACCAACAGTGATCTTTTCACGTGTGAAGATAACATGTTACTTTCACGTGTGAAGATATCATGTTTTCGCTGTTTATAAAATAAACAATGTTACTACCCTGCAGCCTTTTCACCTTGTCGAACGTTGGGAAGGCCACAATAAGTCAACTGGATCAAGTTGAATATAGTTAACAAATTGCAGACACAAATGACCGCAGCTTCGTGTAGCCTCTGTGCTATGGGCGGGTTTACGTCATGCCTTTTGCAGTTTTCAGAGCGTTGAACTATCATCGATGTAACTGATTTTGTGTTAGGTTTCTGTTTACTGTTATTTTAATGAATTTGCAGTTCCGTTAACCTTGCTAGTTTGGACGTATTTGTTAAGGGACTTCCACTTTTAAGAATTATGCAATTCGAATTAGTTTAATTTTTTTTGTCAACACATTCAATTTTATTTAGCGTGTAGACATTAAGAGGAATGAATTGTGAATTTGAATCTGTGGATGAAATGTTGAGCTGCCAAGCCCCAAACAAAACTGATTCAAAGGTTTTACAAAATCGAATCTGGGATTTTTTGTAATGTGTAGTTAAACACTTCTAACACGTCTGGGTGCTATTGGAAATTCTAATGATGGCGGTAGGCCCTTAATCCGTCGCCATTTTTGAGTTAATGGTCACAATCACCTGTAAAGTAACAGCTGACTGTGTAGCTGAAAAAGGAATGATCTACAAATATTCACAGAAAGCATTAAGTGTCACTAGAATTTCTTTTAAAAACAGCGAGTGTGTTTCTTCAAGCCAACAGTTTGTTGGCTTGTTTCCTAAATAAGGTCATTTAACGTTAGTAAAAGCAACCCTAGCCGTCTGTTAGACATGAAAACCAATGATACTGCGAAAGCTGTTTGTAGGTCTGGCGAGATACTACTGATTGAAGTCTTTGAACGCGAAGCATAATTGTGAAAGTAGACTTTCACGGCTGAAGCCGCTCTGAAGTTATCGAAGAAATTTTAAAGCTCAATTAAGGCTTGTCAATATTTATAGCGAAGAAAAAAATGCTGAAAGAGCGACTCGATACTTGTAATAGTAAAAAATGTATTTAGGGGATCTTTCAGGGCAATATAACGCGCTAACTGAACTAACTGCAAGCGCTGATGGGTTTTTTAAAAACCGTAGCTCAAAAGAAACCTTGTTTATTGAGGGTGGGCAGACCTACTTGGAAGAAAATAGTCCTGACAGTACACCTATGCTCATTGCGCGTACTACGAACTGTAGCCAACTGTTGTTTACTTCCTAAATATCTACTCAGCGACTTGTACGTAAGTAAATAAGAAGAGTCTGACATGAGTATCACGAGGTGAAAATGACGCAAAGTGCTCGTATGAATTTTACATCATTTTGGTCTGTCACGGTTGATGTCACAACTTACTTAGATCTCCAAACCTTACACGTGTCTGGACGCTTAGTAAACATGTTTAAGCAATGGTGTGAACACCAAACAGCTCTGGGCCCGGCCAGTTGCCCGAAACATGATTAGTGCTAACTGGGGTTAAATATCTTGACAACCTATAGGTTTTAATACATCTGTGACCAATGGTTAGCGCTAACCATGCTTCGAGCTACTCAGCCCTGAGCTCTGGCTTCTCTTGGATTACCTACTTGATAAGTGTTTGGTTTATCCCTATTTATCGATTACTCTGTGTGTGATACGTCTAGATGCATTATTATGCATGGTGCATTTACACAGAAAACCGGTCCCTCTGGCTTATGTAAACTTTACTGAGAAAGCGCCATTTTTTACCTCACATCAGAAGAATTACCATATTTTGGCACGAGCTTTTTTAAGCAAATTCACACACACGAAGAGCTGCACTCTGCTATCACATTGAGCGGGATCAGTGGGTTAGAATCCCGATCTTGCCAGGACATAGTTGGTAGATGGGACTAACTATGGCCTCAAATGTTTTTATAAGCCGTCGTTTTGCATCTAGTCGCTCACTTTAAAAGCTGCGCACATAACCGCGATGCTATTTCGTGGCTTTGCATTTAAATGTTAGCACCGCTTCGGCGGCTTTGGAGATGGTCATTATGTATTTTATCACACCACCGTGGGGCGGAAAAGTTAGAACTGCAAAGGACGGTGCCTGGACTGATGTTGTTTTCGTTTTTGAGCATAAGAAATACTTAAAACAACCAACCAAACAAACAAACAAACAAACCGGCCAGATAGAAAGATGCGGTTCCGAATTGTTTTTTAACAGTTAGTCTGCTGTTTATGGACTTTATACTCACAACTAACAGGGTTCGATCGAAAACTGCATTGTCATGAACAACGCTTCGATATTTATTGATTTATGGAATAAACTGGAAAAATTGCTCTAAAAGTAGTCATCAACCAATAAAAAGATAGTTGTCAGGGACAGTAAGTGAACCGCTACACTTGCCCACTTTAATAGTGACGGTGTTTGAGACGCTCATGTCTCATCCTCCCACTCGAAAAAATAGTAACATATAGTGAAAATACAAGGTCGCTTTCTCTAGACTTTTAAAATTTCCATGTATGTAACTGACTCGTAATTTTCTTGCAATAGACTGTTGCAATACTGAGGCAACTTTAGTTTCAGTTCAGTTTCAGTTTATTTATGTACCAGAAAATGGTAACTATGTTAGTTTGATTACGCAACTTGCTTTGTACGACTCGTGTATTACAGGCACAACAGAATATCGTCTCATAGTGCTAAGCTCGGGAACTTTCTCGCCAGCTGGAAAAAACGTACAATATCACAGCTATAATTCAGGGATTGATGACTGACAGATGCCATTCATGGCAGGATGAATCGCTCTTTAATTGGCCGTAATCGGTAAATTAGATTATACCAGAAATACCTGACAGAGTGAAAATCTTGAGTTATAACAAGAGAGAATGAGGTAAGAGAACAGATCCCCCATACATGGGCCTCTTCCTATGATAGCTTTTTAAAATCTATTTTTAGCTTATGGTTCAGCTGCGCAGCTATTTTTAGCGAGGCACTTGATTGGCCAGTTGTAATGACGTAGTGAAATTTCAAATATCCGCGGCTTGAGCAGTTTGTGAAAAAAATGGCCTCCCTAGTAGAGGGATTACGTTCGTCGTCGAATCTCAAAACTTTGTTAGTTCGTCGGCGAATTTCAAGCTCGAACGGAAAAAAGCTGATCCAATGCAACTACATGTCTCAAAATCTGACGAAACGTTGTCAAAAAGCTGTCAAGAAAATGTCAAAAACTAGCGCCCTTCACGGTTCATTTGAAAGATACAGATCTTCGCCCGAAGACTGTAAACAACTAAGTTTCGACGTATAACTTGAGTAATTTTCGAGTTTTATTTGTTTGAACCGGTTGTTATGGAGAGCAATTGTAAATACCAAGTTTCCGGTAATTTCTAGAATGTTAAGTCACGCAATGTTTGTACCAGAACCTTCTGCTGTCACACTCTAGAACAATTTAGAACATTCTAGTAAATGATGTAATTATGATGTAATGGTACGTAAATAGTTGTGTTAGAAGTTCCAAGAAGGTTCTAGAATATTAACTATTTGTATATAAGTAGATAGTTGCTGTTGTGTGGTGGCAGGGCGCAAGCCCTCCACGATAACTGATATACTGGCTATAACCCATACTGTAACCCAAGCTACTGTGGACAACTATAAAGCAAGTGATGGCGAATAATGCCATATTCCAAGCTACTGTAGAGTTCTACGAGAAGTTATTCAGTTGCGGATGTTCGTTGTGGACTGCAGCAGTCAGGAGATGAAATATAAAGTGAAGTGGAAAAGATTACACAACTGAGAAATAATTGCCTGCTGTGATGAGTTGTGGTGGTTGCTGTCGGCGGAGACCGACTGGAGAAACTATACCGAAAGAATCATAGAGAGCTATTGAGGAACTTCATTCAAGGTCAAGTGGACCGAAAGGAGAAAGGAGATTTCTTCGGAGACATCGCCATTTATTGTGGGTTTGTGTCAGTGGTGACTGAAGTTTAGCAGTAGGCTTAAACTAGTTTGATAGCAGATTGCATTGTTTAGAAATCGCTCCTTTGTAACTAGGATTTAGTTACGTATCGTTAAATAAATAATTTGGGTTCTTTTCTGTCGGTTAAGAGTAGTAGTAGGTGGGTTTCACCAATACCACCTCCACAAAGTAACCCCTCCCCGCTTCGCTCGTCGGGGTTACTTAGTTCCGGTTGTATTAGTGAGACCCACCTACTACTACTCCGAATACACCACACGGATACCACCCGCAAACAACACCAAACCGAAGCAACTGGGGGGCGGTCGCGGCCAAAAAATGTGCGCGTGTATACGGCGGCCCGCGTATTGAAGGAAGGGGTGGAGGGGGCAAGACCGATGGCAGTTGTGGCGGAAGCGAAAAGCCCAACGAAACCTGCGGAAAGGGGAAAAATAGTACGACCTGTTGTGGGTAATAACAACATATTCCAGAATCAACACAGTAAAGCAGTCTCTGTTTTTAAGTTGGAATCAAAAGTAAATGGAGGTCCAGTGGATGTTATTCTTTCCGAGATAGTGGAAAGTCTTGGCGCTATGAAAGAAGAGTCTGAAACGGCGGAAAAAATTATTAAAAAAACATGTGGAGAAATTAATGACATGGTCTGTTCCACACGTTATGGGGATACTTATCAATGGTTATGCGGAACAGAAGATGCCTCCATCGACGAAGAAAGGGTGGTAACTTTTCATGAAAGTTTTGGAGAGAGGTTGGAAGAAATGAGAGAACTACTTGAAAAATATTCGTTGTCTGTTCACAGAATGGGTGTTGAGTTTGGGAGAATTACGGGTATTTGTGAGAGTTGTCGTTCCACCAATTAAAGAAATGTGCGTTTTGTTATACCATGTCAACAGACGATGTGTGCCTGGATGAAGTTTCCCCAAAACTGCGGGAAACCCTTTTCAAAGAAATTGAAAAACTTATAAAATCAAGACATTTTGACGTAAAAAATTATAAAAACCTTGAGTTTATTCACATGCTGATAGCAACCAGGTTAATCCCTGGCCCTGGGTAAAGGCAACAAAAAATCAAAAACTTGAAAAAATTTTGGCTTCTCTTGTTTTGATGTCAAAAGTCCAAACATGGTGGTTGATTTGTGAGGAAAAACAAAAAATTAAAAAACGAATTAATGAACTTTAAATTGAAGGAATGTTTGATGGTATATAGGCATGGCCTCTGCCGACCTGCTTCGCT
Organism: Pachyseris speciosa; assembly: GCA_016490735.1. Classification (NCBI taxonomy): domain Eukaryota; kingdom Metazoa; phylum Cnidaria; class Anthozoa; order Scleractinia; family Pachyseridae; genus Pachyseris; species Pachyseris speciosa. Next base: position 23,205 of record JAEMWC010000435.1, read on the forward strand.
ACAATGTCAGGATCGCATTGATTGAAGAAATTAACAGGTGGTTGGGAAGAAAGAAAAACAAAGATTCCGCCTACAAACTTTCATTGCGCTGTGTGCGCGATCAGCTTTGCGAAGACAACTCTCCCTGGCAATACATCAGGAAAACGGGAGATCCTTATTTTATTGACGAATGCGCCCTCTGCTGTTGGATGACAAGTTACAACATTACACCAGAGGAAAAAGCCTTTATGAAACCAATAAATTAAAAATTCAGGACAAAAATAGGACAGGTTGGTCTGAAGTTCACAGAGAACTTGATCGTTTTTTTGACGACGCGCCTTTTTGTGAAATTGAAAACTGTCATACCCGTATAACAGAAGCAGAGTTTTGTATAACTTGTGAAGACGACGAAAATGACATATGTTTTAATAGAAAGGACGATTTTTTTTAGCATGTTTGGCCAAAAACAAAAAACACAAATTAATTGATAGAAATGGTTTTGACTTAGACAAAAAATGGAAAATCGATTTGTGGAGATTTAAGGACGGTGCCTCCTATTGCTAGTGCGCATTCGTTCTGCGCACCACGCAACCATCTTATCTTGTGCGATTACTCGCGCGATTTCCTCATAAGATTATTGTTTGTTTTGATGGTTATCGTATTTTTTGTAAGCTCTTGATTTAGCGGATAGTTTTACAGGATTGGCAACAGGCTGTCTACACCAAAAACTCGTAAACGAAAGCGTTATTGTGGTGTCTTTTTATGAAATTACGCTGAATCACGCCGGGAAAAGCAATTGAAGTGAAGTGGCAAATAATATAAGACTTCAGCTTAATCAAAACATATCGCTGTATAAACTGATTCAAGGGAATCGCTTAAAAAAGTCATGTGCTACACCTATCGGTTTAATACACAACAAATCCGTTTCGGTTTTCTTTCTTTCTTTTTTTTTTTTTATTGCTGTTTCAACAATAATAAAAAGAAAGATGTTTTCATCGAACGTAAGATATAACATAACACGATGTCTTACCTTCGTAACTGATGAAAAGCTTGAACTTAATTGGCCTCGGGATAACGGACTGCGAAAATCAGAAGCAAGGAATCACGAATACTGGCTCTCAAACTGCGTAGTTTTTATGCATTTCAAAACTCCTTCCAGAAAGATAATACAAACGCAAGAAACAACTGCGTAAGTAATTGACAAAACAACAAATCGTGATCTTACGTACGTGTTTGTCTTCCACTTCGCCAGAGCCTAAAAGTGCAAGTTATACTGGAAAAAACTTTGAAATTTACGCAAAATGCACATCTCAAAACGTCTTCGAATTCGCTCTTAGCATTCAAAGCCATCTTCATTGAAAAAATGTCCTCTAATTCCCGAAGAATCAAGAAAACTTTTTGTTCCAGCATATGTCGCCATACCGGATATCCCAGCATGCCCAATGAAAAGACATGCAAATATTTCACTTACTAGGGAGGGGGTAGAGCAAAAACTGTCTCAAGCCCCCAAAACAGCGCCTTAAAAGTAGAAAATAACCAACATAGCTCTAAAAAACGCACGGTGACCCCCACTTTTTACCTCACAAAACGAAAGTGGTAAGCCTACTGAACACATGGTGATTTTTTCATGGTTCGCAAAATATATTTAGCCTGTGTTTTTGCTCAACTAAAAGGGAGCAGTCAGGGCCAAAAATGCCTCCAATGCAATGATTTTGTAATAAATACCACATAAAAAGTAGTTTTTATATCACCAGTTGTTATGTGTTTCAAAGCTTGAGGTTTGTTGTTGCCTTGGTATATGTAAACAGAAATTCTAAGGAAATGTTCAGAGAGATATTTCTTCTTTTCTTTTTTGCGAAAAAAAATACTAAGTCTCTATTTTTTGCAGCTTTGGACTTAATTATCTCTGAAAAATGCACGGTTACCCCTAATTTTCTTTTTAATTTTCGTTAGCCTTTACCAACATCTACATTTTAGCATAGTGATAATTCGCGAAAAAATATCTTCGTATTAGGAGGCACCGTCCTTAATTTTTGTAAAAATTATAAAAAAAAATAAAAAACGTTTACGGAAACAAGTGCGCTGAAACACTTGCCCAATTGATGTTTTGTAATCGCCCTTATCTCATAAAAAGCCAAAGTTGCCCTATTCCCGGACCCACACCGCGGTTTTTTGTCAATAATTTCTTTTATGTGTGTAATTGCGACCGAAATCAGTCCATTTAAACAAATGGCGCGTCGTTATATAATGGATTTGCAAACACTGATTGGTATTCTCCCACCAGAGTTGAAGGAAATTATCCTTCGCGAAACAATAAAAGCCCAAAGCTGGGACAAAAAACGTACATGTGCTGAAGTGCACAATGATCTTCGTCGTTTTTTCGACGACGCGCCTTTTTGTGAAATTGAAGGTTGCTACACCGTGATAACAGAATGTGGGAAATGCAGCCACTGTCGGTGCAACGGTCGTTGCCTCGCCTGCATGATGAAAAACAGGGAGCACCAGCTGTGCCCATGGGATGAGGTCGAGGCATTTGAAGAAAGGTGGAGAACAGATATATACCCATGGTTGCCACATTTTTGAAGGCAATGTGTTGGTGGGTGGTGCCCCTTGCAAGTAAAATACAAGGATGGCCGCGAACACTGGAGGAAGAGGTCCGTGACGAATTCAAGCGTGTCGTAAACGAACTGGCGCAGCCAGCACCAACAATTGGCCCACCTTGTCGGTTGTATTAAACGCCAAGCCCAAGTTTTTCTTTTGTGTTAATTTCGTTGCGGGCCAACGCGTGCCCCCACTGTCGTTGGTTCCGCGGAATTGCGTCAAGCCTTTTGACCATTTTTCTATCAGCGACATGCTTGCATTTTTTTTCGTTCTCGCCATACTTCTGTGCACGAAAACTGCAACTACTGTAATCCACATCGTGCTGCATTACAACCACATCAGTGGCGCCACTTGGTGGTTGAAACACTTCCAAAATTTCACCCGTTTCCCGTTTTCCGTTTTAGGGTTGGAAACAACATCCCAAAGCTTCTTGAAATCAACGAAAGGGAAAGGTACTGGAATTCCACGGCCAACTTTGTCAAGATCTGGTCTGTCGGTTTTGTACTGAATATTTGGCCGCACCTTTGTGGAAAGTTGGTCCAAAGCTTCACGCCCAACCTTCTGAAACAGGGAGTGGCTTTCCGCAACCCGTAGTTAATTGCCCTTTGTTGCAACTGTGCGTTTCTCATCGCTTCCGACGCGTAGTACCTTCCCATTTCCACCCCTTTCTTGGCAAGATATGGAACCCCATGGTGAAGAAACAAATCCATTGCCGTCCCAGCGATGTCTGTGCCAATTCCTTGTCCAGCTATTTCTTCGACTTCATCTTTTTTTTTCCGAGGTTTTTTTTGGCGCAGTCCTACCCATTGCCAAAAATTGCGTTTTTGTCATCCCACAAACCGCACACTTGGCCTTTCCCATTTTCGCCTGGTTTTGGTTGTGACAACCGTTTCAGACCCCGGCACATTCTGGGTTTTGCGCTTGTCCTTCACACAATACCAATCAACCATTGGCTATATAAAGAAAGTAATTTTTCACAACCCTTTCATCGTGATGCACATCGGGGAATACCATCTTGAGAATGTTTTCATAACTCACACCTTTGTTTCGTTCATTCAAGAACATCAGACAATAGTATCCACACCTCAAACTTCCAATCCACTGAATTTGGTTGTCATTCCGAAGAAAGGTTTTGCGGCCCAGCTTTTTCATGTCCTGTTCCCACTCATCCGGCGGCGGCAATCCGAAGGAGTCAAAATATTCTATGTCTTTTCCCTTCCAACAGCAAACCCAATGTGTGCCCAAACTCCCGAAGTCATCCAGGTTGATGATGCAGGGTGAATGGCGCAGCGGCTTGAACTCGTTGCGGGAGAAAATTCCCTTTATTGGAATGCCGAGATATTCACACCAATTCATCAGATCAACGTTGGAAAGCGGCACATCCCCGAATTTCATTTTTTTTCCTCGTCCCATTATCACTGGGTATTCCCAATCTTCCCATCGCCCATAAACGGGTGGCGGGCGCATTTGCATCGCACCTCCAACAGGTGGGCCAGGAAGCCTGGGAACAGAACGCCTCGGGCGCGGATGGGTTTGCATCACCTTTCCAAACATTTTTTGAACAGCGCTTATCGCCAAAGGAACACCAATTGAAGCCAACATTCCAAGGAATCACCCATATTGCCTTGTGCCTCTCCCTCGAACTAAACCTTGCCCAACAAGATAGTCAACATTTGGGTAAGTTTGTACAGTTTTACTTCCTGTAGGCCGTAACCACTCCCAAAAATCTTTTTTTAAAACTTTTGCTGCACCGAAGCTGAGACCCGCTATCCCCAAAGCCTTGGCCGCAGCGGGCGCCACAGCCCGGGCAACATTTAACGCCGCGGAAAGAATGTTACCCCCAATCATTTTTTTCGTTCTGCTGATCTGTGTCTTGAAATTAATGTCCGCGCCGGGTCCGGCACTGGCGGCCTTTTTCAGGTGGTTGATTTGTGTGGCGGTCAACAGAAGGTCGTCCCCCTTCCCGATTTGTTCCGACTTGACACGAAGAGTCACGGCCAAATTTTCCTTCACAGCTTTTGCAAGGCTACGCTTTTGGGCGTCCGTCAAAGCGACCTTGAACGGGTGGTACACCGTTGACATCTTATATCAAAGAACAAAATTTCTGACTCACCGACAACCAACTCGTTTCCAACCTGATTTATCAAGACGTTTTCCTCATTCAAGACAGCGGCGAATATTCGGTAATCATCCCCGGCGGCTTGGTTCAAGCGGAAGTGAAAAATTAACTTCTTTTCATCGCCAGTCAAGCTTTCTTTTGTTGAACGAAGATCGAAATAGACAACAGGGTAAAGTGTTGAATAGTTGGCCACATTTAACTGGGTCCCGGTGTTGACATCATTTTTCCTGTAGCTGTAATCAATCAAATCGCACCGTATTCGTATTTGGTCTTCCCCATCATACTCTGGTTCGGGGTAATAGGTCGCGCCGTACTGCAAACGGTAAGTTGAAATTTTTGCCCCTCCAGTTAGATCAAAAGTGTGGAAAACGTATGGGTTTGTTGTGGCTTCCGCAAGGTTTGCCACCTTTTGAATGAAAACGAACACATGTTTGACATTTCTGATTCCAGGGCTTATTGTCCATTGACCATTGGCGTCCCTTCGGTCTGTGGCAGGGACCAACGTCTCCTTCATGTAGCGCCATTGGGTGGGCTTCATGAAATTTTCATTCACCATCTTCAAACCTCCCGGCGAGAAAACCAGCTTCGGAACACACAGTTAAAGCTTCTTGACAACAATTCGGTGGTTTGCCGCCGCCGCACCACCAAGAATCATCTCACCATGTTTCTGAGGGGTGAGAGTGAGCTTCATCTGCATTGGAGGGAGAAGTTTGTCCGACATTTCCTCGAAGAACGAATAGTTTTTGAGTGGAATGATGGTTTTAACCGTTTTTGGGGGTTCGCCCTGCGAAAGAAGCGCGCGAGCCCTGATTCCGAGGTTGGTTGCGGCCGCGCTTATGACAGTTGTGTTTTCATTGTCAAGATACCAAAACTCATCTTTCGCCACACTTCGAGAATAGTCTTCCGAAAACTCAAGCAGTTTTTTGATGAAAATGACCTTATTAACATCAGTTGCCTCATAAAGTTTTGCTGTCGCGGAGTCAATTTTCAAATTTTGTATGAGTGAAAAGGAGCCATTAACAGGCGCCGAAGCCACATTAGCCGCCACAAAATTTCCATTGGCTGTTACCTGCAGTTCGTACTCCACCAGAAAATAAGCGTTGTGCCAGTGGAAATGAACCTCGCAGTCCCTTACATCGAAAACCAGTCCCCCTTTATGTGCGTCTGACCATTCGCTGGCAAACGAATGGGCTGGTTGGGTTCATATGGAAGGTAATCAACCCTTTCGAGCATACGTGGGGTTCTGAACATCGCCCTATAAAAACCAAGAAAATTACAGTTGGTTTGCTAAAATTTGAGCGAGCTTAACCATCGAGTCCGAAGAGGGCTGTTTTTTTGTTGCCGTCGCGGAGGGGTTTTTCTTTCGTTTTTGTAAAAGTTGGCGGATTTTTTGCCGCCCCTTTCGGTTACCGCCGCAAATGCCTTTTCGGCCGCCTTTTCGGTCGCCTTTTCCACCGCCGGGGCTGCCGCCTTTTTGAGTTATTTGCCAATAGCCATGAGGGTGTCGCGCACCACGCCCGTTCTTTTGTGTCTGAAACGGTACCGCCCAACATCTTCGTTATACAATTTAGCCCACTGGCTCACGTGATTCATATATCAATGTAAAAATAAAGACACCTCTTGGGCAGAGTCAACCAACTTCCGCCCAACAATTTTGTCATAAAATTTCACCTGTATGTTCTTGTGAAAAATCACGACGCTTCTCTGATTACGAGATCCACAGCCACACTAGGGTCGTTGAGGTAGAGAGTGTTGTTCCGACCGTCTGTGACTCTGATTCTTATTGAATTAAACACAGATTTGTTGACGGGGTGAAACTTTGGTCGGCGAGGGTCTTTTTTGAAAGGGTAACTCGGCTCAAGGTCGGCTGTTGAAAAGGTGAACAAAACGTCATCAGGAATGTCGTCAGCCCGTCGCGAAATCAAGTCGCAATGGAGGAACACCCAATCGACACCTCGTGTGATATCGGGTATTTTATCGCCAGTGAATGACGTGGCGCCCGCCAAAACCTTTTTATCAAACCCAATCAGTTTCCCAAAATCTCCGGTTGTAAGGTCAAGTTCATAACCGGCGGCGACCCTGATCACCACACGTGTAATGGCGTAATTGAAGTAGAGCTTGAAAATCAAGGTTTTATTTTGTGCGGTGGGGTCCACAAACCCAGTGTTCGTTTGCAACGCGTGATCCAGATATCCCGTTGGGGGGAGTCACTGTTTTCCAAGCTTCCCCCGCTTTTCGCCATTTGAACGTGTTGTTGTTGTATTCCGCCGAAACATTGTACCAAGAGTAGCTCATGCTAATGAGGCTGTCGACCGCCGCTTCATATTTTGTCTGGGGGTCCAGCCAAATTGGTGAACCAAAAATTATTTCAAAGTCGTGCGACTTTTGTGTGGCCCCATTTCGTTGCAGTTTCGCACGACTTGAGTCAAGCAGCAAGTGAAACATTACTGTATGTAATCGTAGAAAATTTTGTTGGCCTGAAATCCGCTGATTACCCCACGTTGAAGGAGCTGTTGCACCAATTGCGGAGCTTCGACGAAGAGTTGCCGGCCCGCGTCGACCCGAGGCCAACATACAGCCGGTTGATCATTTTGTTGGCAGTTTTTCCAAACCCGCTTCTCTCCTTTTCCCATTCAGGATCAGTGTTTTCCTCCGTTCCTTCAATCGCGCCCCGCCGGCTCAAAATGGCCTGTTCCCAATCTGAGTGGGGGCGAGAAGGGCTTTCTTTTGGCGGGGCCCGTTTCAAGGCCTTTTTCCCCGCCTGCAGTTGTTGCGGGTTCCGCCTTCCTGTTTGTTCCATTTCGTCCACAAATTCTTGCAAGTCTTTCAAGTTGTTTAGCAATGTAGTTTGGATTGTCTTGATTCATTGTGATCAGTCGTTTGGCATTCACCAAGAGATTGGTTCTGTTCAAAGGAAGTGGGGGTGAGGGCAGTGCTTCTTCTGCTTCTGCTTCTTTTTCTTCCGCGGGGGGTGGGAAAAATTCATCTTCAGGGGTTGGCGGTGGTGTTTCAGCTTCCGGCTGGAAATCATCCCAATCAAACGGAACCGACTTGTACGGATTTCGAAAAATTTTCAGCTTCGATTTGGCCTACCTTTTTCAGAAGTCGGTTCTTTTTGAATGCCTGCCGAATTTTTTTTCCTTGTTCTTCAACCTCGGCTTCGGCCTTTTCCCGTTCCTTCCACTTTTTCAAAGACATATAATATAAGGGGGAAAAAAAATGCGGATCCCGACTTACGATCCCGAGATCGCTGCTACAAGTGGTTTTCAACAGGGGCACCCCTCCATGCCTGCGGACATTTACAGGATGTTGATCTGCGGGCCAAGCGGTTCTGGAAAAACAAATCTCCTCAACTTCATGTTTTATGATCTGTTGGGGTATGACAAAATCTTTATTTTTTCAAAAAACCGCCACCAGCATAAATATCAAGCGCTCTTAAAATACTTTGCTGAAAATATTGGTCCTGTGGTGGGGTATGAGGTTGTCGAGGCGTCAGGTGATGAAATAATGCCGCTGGAAGAACTCCCGGCCGACAACCAAAAATCGTCGTGTTCGACCGACCTGGTGTGTGAAAAAAACCAGAACGAGATCATCAACTATTTCATCAACGGGTGGCACAGGAACTGCAGTGTCATTTATCTCTTACAGATTGTGTTTTCACTAGGACAATTTTAGCTAGATAAAGTCAGAAAAGTCCGGAAATACAGTGAAAACACTTCGTCTAGTGTTTAGCGAGTTAACAATGCCAACTGTTTTCACAAGGAAAAACAACGGATTTTCTCGCCTTTACGACAGGAAACTCACGCAGAGTTATACTACCTCGCAAGATGGTTTAACTTGTCCCGACAAATACCGCTGCCAATCGCATCGCGTGTAGTGACAGATGCCTGCCAAACAATCTGGCAAAATTATTTTCCAGACGCTCGCCTCGTGGTTCTTGCGAAACAAAACCTTGTATGCTTATAAACATGGCTGACGAATTGCAGCGTTGCAGAATTGCAGAATTCGTCCTTTACATTCATAGCAGTGCATCGACCGATTCACTGAAAAGGTTAGCCCGACGGTTCTATATGAACTCCCAGTAGCTAATCTCCAAAGAGCAACGACAACCACCTTCTCTACGGAGATAGCTTGGCGAAGACTTGTGTTCTGTCGTACCAGCTCAGGGCCATCTTGGTAACGATTTACAACGAACTGCTCGAACCAAAACTGCGGCCTTGGATAGACCCACATGGTCTTGCGCTTACGGCGATGTATGTTTTGGCGTTGAATTGTCAGGATTACAACATTCTTCGCATACTCCGCATCTGCCGAGACATTAATCGCATCCTCTGAACGAAACTCCTTCTCTTTCGCAAAAATATAGCGAGAATCAGTACTAGTGAACTCATTAAAAGCGTTTCCTCTCCTGCCATTTTTGAAAGTTGCGCGGATTTGTAATTTGAATCTTCCGAGTTATTATTGGCTTAAAATTTCCCAGTAAAAAAAGATGTCATGTTTAACTGATGTCGGTCTGTAAACAAACACCTAGGAAGAATGTTCAGCTAGTTAATCGGCCCAGTGAAAACACAGCCACAAACATATTACAAGGTTCCAAAAAAACATCCGTGACAACTGCAGCCATTTCTGTCTATTTCGTTTCCTCCCGAGGGAAAACAAACGCATCGCCGACGAGCTGGGCGTGCCTCACGATTTGCTGGACCGCGCCACCGACAAGAAATTCTCCTTCTTTTATTACGACAAACCTCAGACGCTGACCAAGAAAAATTTTGATGAACCAGTTTAAGTTTATTCTTCAAGGTATTTAACAACCATTGCTTCAAAATTTTTCAGCTTGTCAAAAATATCTGAAAGCCGCGCTCGAATAGGCGCATGGTCCACCTGGGGGTATCTTTCAAGCATATTGGAAAACATTTTTGGACAATAATTTTTATCGCGCTTGGGCTTGGGGTGGTCATACCGTGAATGTTTTCATATTCCATATTATTTGAAATAGTTTCATTAACCAATTTATCATTAACCAATTCTTCAAACTCTTCACACAAACGTTCCGCCTCTAGAAAACAAATTTTTTCTGGGTTTTTTTTCACACAACTGGAAGCTCAGCTCGTGAAACGAATTGGCAAGCCATCTGATTACACCCTCCTGTCTTTAATTGGCGTGCCTCCACATATTTTGTGAAAATATAATGGGCTGGTTCGCAAAAAAACATGGTGCACCAAGACACCCCCCCCCAACAAAGACGCCATCCTCTTCTTCCCCAAAACCTTTCATTTGCTTTGCTCTGTTGTTTTCCCTGAAAACAAAACTAGAGCGAGCGGAACTTTAACTGGCGGCTCTCCAAGGGCCCTGATCCCCGGTCAAGCGAAGCCGACCTTTTTGTGGTATGAGATCACGCCTCCCCTTCCACAAGGGGGTCGACTGATGCTTTTCACATATTATCACGGGCGTATTTTGACACAATTGACTGGCGCAAAGGGGAAAGCGGATTCTCCTCTTCCGAAATCTGTCGAAGGTGAGGAAACTTTCACAGTCAGCGCGGTTTATGTTTCTTCTTTGTCTTCCAGCGATCAACCGAAGTGCTGTTTTTCGCTTATTTACGGTTTCGGGTTGTCTGGTTAAAAATTCGAATTCATAAGATGGGGTGGTTCGCAAAAAGGACTGGGGGCACCAGACAGCCCCAAACGACTTCAACAGCGACTGGGGCCTTTCTTCCTCTCGACGGCAGCTCTCCAATGACGGGCCCTCTTGACGCGGGTGGGCATCCGATTGAAAATCTGGGCCCACCAATTGGTCCTCTTGATGCTGTCAGTGAAAGCTTTGTCTCATCCACCTTTGCCCAACTAGATGGTAGCACCCCAATGACGGGCGACCTCGACATGGGGCGAAACCTTGTTACCAACATGGCTGACGCAAAGGACGACCTCGATGCCACGAACCAAAGCTATGTCGACTCCGAAATCGCGCTTTGTTTGAAAAGGGACGGAACCGACCCGGCGATTGGCGATCTGGACATGAATGGGTTCACCATTGAAAATTTGAAAGACGTCGATAACAGCACGTCCGCTGAAAACGCCGTCAACAAAAAGTACGTGGACCAGGGTCTGCAAACCAAATTCAATGCGATCGCGCAAAAAGACTTGGACATGAACAACAATGCAATCACCAACCTTGCCCTGCCCACCTCCACAGACGACGCAGCGACGAAAGATATGCCAACGAGTATTTTCTCCGAAGAGACGGTTCGACAGCAATGTATGGCGATCTCAATATGGCCAACCACAAAATTAAAAATGTCGGGGCACCAGTCGCCGACAAAGACGTTGCGAACAAAATTTCTTCCACTTGCTGGCGGGCAAATGGCAGGAGCAATTGACATGCACGACAACGAACTTGTGAATGTAAAAGACCCTGTAAACATTGGTGATGGTGTCAACAAAAAATAGGTCAACGCGGCTCATTTGTCTTCTACTGGTCACCAATCAAATCCCTTCCAGTATCTGATGGACGACATCGACGAATCTTCAAGTGAAAACAACATCTCAATTCTCAGCATCGTATCCTTTTCGAAATCCCCCCATCTAGTCAACAAAAAAACATACATTTTCACGTTGATAAAGGATACGGATGGTAGCAACCAAAACCGCTCACGTATTGGGTTCGATCTCTTTTCCCTGCCTGTTGGGTACTACACATTTGTTGCCGAATTCTTCCCTCCAGAGATGCGAAATGTCAGTGTAACCGCAAGCGCAACCACTTTGTCGATCAGAGGTCAGACTTCAAAAACCTTCCCAGCCACCGGATTAGTTGCTGGTTATGTCAAAACCTTGGTGCGATTTCACCGCTGGTAAGGCTCGCCCGCCATCTACATATTCCTTGATTTGCATGGAGAGACGACAAAAACTTCACCATCAGGCAGAACGGTGGTGTATGGTGTGGAGGGCTTCGTTTCAAATGTGCCATCGAGTGTATTTGATAACGTTTACGAGGTGGATGCTGGAAACATGGTTTTGCTAACCAATTTGGATTTGAAAGGACAACGAGAGAAAAATGGAAGTGATATATTATTTGACAGTTCGAACCGACAACTTGTCTTACACACAGACTTGAACACCAACGGTTACAATGTAGTTGGAAAAAATGGGGGTGGGTTCGAAATTGATGATAATGGCCGATTGAAAATGCATGACAAATTGAATTTGAATGGACATGGAATTCATGAAGCTCTTCATTTCAGATCTGGAAGAATCCGGCTTTGGGGTGGGGCGTGTCATTTTACAAGCAAAACTGGGCGACAATCTCAATTTGAATGGTAACCGAATTATCGGTCACTCGCAAGAAAAACAAAACCATGACCAGAATGTGTTGAAAAATGTTTTGATCGACAGGGGAATTCAGATGGTTGTGTCGAATAATTTTTATTTCAAACGTTTTCACATAATTCAGAACGCCGAGGCTGGGACGCTGGTTTTCGTGAATACACAAGAAAGCCGTCCACGAGGGAGAACATTACTTCGTCATACCATCAGTAAAACCTCAAATGTCACAACCGTCAACGTCAATCAACAATTAAACCAAGGCTACTTTTACATTAACTATTCACACCCCAATTCAAAACCTTTCGATTTGTCTCTTTTGCTTGAATTTCTTGTTCACTAAATTTCCATCCCCTTTATAAAACAATGCCCAACCACATCGAAAGTTTTCTTTGCACATACAGCTGGTGTGATTGGTGTTACAAATGCCGCCTGGTCTGCCCTTGCAGAAACCCTGAACTCAAATGGCACGAACGGGCAAAACTTCGCGTGGCTATGCTCGCTGCACAATTGAAAGGATCTTCTTACGACACCCTTGTTTGAATTTCCAAACAATATATACGGTCATGCGGTTGCCAAACAGAAGAAAGCCGCGGCCTCCCCCTCTCAACATCTTCGACCTCAACCACATCGACCCGACTCTTCCGGAGGAGACCTTCGATATGTTGAAGCGCCTTTTCGCTTTTTTACCACAAGAAACATTGGGGCTATGAAAAGCTTTTCCGAACATTTCAGCGCAGAAACCTGCTTTGCAACGTGGTCGCTGGAAAGGCTGTTTTAACTGGGGCTGTCGCGGGAGGGGTTACTCTCCAACCCGCTGTCATTGCCAGTCTGACTGCTTTCGGAGCTGTTGTCAAAATTGTCGTGGCTGCGAAAAAGTACGATAAAAAGGCTGAAAAAGCCAACTCCGCTCGAGTGGAGTACAAAAAAATAGTGGATGCCATCCGGTTCCATCTCAGGGGGGAACCTTTCACTGCAAAGGAGTTTCTTGACAAGCTGAAAATGGTCGATGACTTCGTTTCCGACCACTGCATGGAAATTCCCAAGAAGCTGCAACTAAAGTACACCAAATATTTCACCACTGTTTAAACCACTCGTCAAACAATCGTTTGGCCTTCTTTGTCGTTGGTGGTTTAATTCTTCTGAAATGGGCGCCTAACTTTATGAGAATTTTATGCCTGTCCCACAGCTCCGGCATATTTTCCAACCGTTGAAAGTAAAAAAGTTGGGGTAAATATTTTCTCGAACTTCCTGAATAACATGGCACAAAAAACGCCATCTTTTTCCGTCAGTGGCGTTAACAAGATTTAAAATTTCATATTTTTTCAAAACGTTCCAGGTATTGCGGTATGTAACTGGGTTGACCACCCACCCCAGCTGTTCTCTTGTTTTCCCAGTCACAACCTTTTCTTCAACTTTGTTGCACTGGCTGCACTCCCACGCGTCATCTTTTTTTTTTCATTGTTTTCCCACAACATTGTGGAAAGGCGACTTCAAACTGAACGCCGCTTCTTATTTGGCGCATTTCACGTGGTTCGGGTTCGTGACACCGACTGCACATCAAGCCAAAATCAACATAGTCTTTTATCATTCTCCTACCACACATTTTCCGCTGTGGTATATGTTTAAATGAACAAACGCCTTTCAAAAATTTATTATAGCCCACAGGGTTATTGGAAAGGGTTCGCCGCGGTGAAAAGGCTAGCCCAAGCTGCAAAGGTTTCGGAACCCACAGCCAAACAATGGTTGCAAAGGCAGGCACTTTGGCAGGTCTTTCTTCCCCCACTGCGGCACATCCCTCGGCCAAAGTTTGACGAGCCAACACCCAACGCGGTACACCAAGCCGACCTGCTCTTCATGCCGCACGACAAGGTAGGCCCCAAAACTTTCAAATACGCGCTGACTGTGGTCGACGTGGCCAGCCGCTTCAAAGCAGCAGAGCCTTTGGCCACAAAAAATTCCGACGAAGTGACGCAAGCCTTCCAAAGGATTTACAAACGCGGGCCTCTCCGATGGCCAAAGCTGCTGCAAGTGGATTCGGGGCGGGAATTCATGGGTGCTGTTTCCAGAGAGATGGAAAAGCATGGAACAACCATTCGTCGTGGGCATGTGGAGGTGCACCGCGACCAGGCAATTGTGGAACGTTTCAACCGTACTCTGGCTGTGCGTCTGTTTCGGCGCCAGTACGCTGTCGAAATGCGGATGCCAGAAGGAGAACGAGATGACATGGGTGGTAAGGCTTCCCAGAGTTGTTGCCGCTCTGAACAACCAAACCACGCGGCTTACAGGTTTGAAACCCGCAGATGCGATCCGAAAAAAAAATATGTTTTTGCGCGGCCTGCAACTTTGTATTCCAGACCGTTTGGAATGGCCGAAAAAATCCTCCCTGTGGGAACAGAAGTGCGCTACTTGTTTTAACCCGGCGAGCTGGAAGGTGGCACACGAAGAGCCACAGACCCCGTTTGGTCTTTGAAAGTGTTCGAGGTTGCAAGGGCAATGGTAAAACCCAACCAACCTGTGATGTATTGGCTTTCCGATGGGCCAAAGCGCGGCTTCGTGCGAGAAGAGTTGATGGTTGTTCCGCCAAATACTGAGCTACCACCAGCTAACCCCGCTTGAAATTTTTCCTCATCCATTGTTTTCTTGCGTTATAACTGGTGGGAACTATTTCATAATACATGTCGCAATAACTTTCCACCGGCGAATCAAATTTATGAATTTCCCCTGCTTGCAAACATAACAAACAGGCCCCGTGAAATTCTGGGCATTTTGCGGAAACAACTATTTTTGTTTTGCCGCACCTCCGCTCACACACGGGTATCCTGCAACTGTTCCCCATATTCCATTGCAAATCATTCCTTCAAATGTGGTACTCGATGTGGTACTCGGTGTGAATCCCATCTGGCAACACTCATCTTTTGTCATAAAAGGCACTCAGGCCCAGCTTTTGCTGTACATAAGTAATCATCTGCCCCCCTCTCTCATTCGAAAGCCCTTGTTTGTTGCCACGTCTATGGGCCCCTTGAGTGCGTTCTTAAAACGCTCCCAAGCAATTTTGTTTTGCCTTTGGTTCATGCCTTTGGTGCTAAACTTGCTTTTACCGTCTTTGGTATCCCCGAAGTGACACTTCGAACTGCTCTGCCTCAAATTGCTTTCTCAGCTCTGGTTTCACAACATCTTCAAACTTTTCACCAGAAATCGCAAAGTATAAGCTGTCTGTGTCCATCTGGATCAGCTCGAAGTCGCGCCAATCCACGAACTTGACTAGGAAGTCAAAGTAAAACTCAAGCGGGCCCCGCTTCTTGGCCAACTGGTACACCGCAATGCTGCCTGGAAAGAACCTGTCAATTGTAACCTGGGTTTTCCGACTTTCCAGCTGATACGTGCCCCGATTTCTTCCAAATCTAAGAAGAAAGGACTTCTCAACTTTTTGTCAACATCCTTTTCATCCTTTATGAAGACTGTGTTTGTTTGACGCTCCACAGCTTCAATCATTTTCCCATAAGCGCTGTTGCCCAAGAGTTTAAAAACTTCTGCAAACAGCGCCTTGCTTTTGTCCGTGTCCCCTGTTCGGCGCGCCTCTGTCACTTCCTCCACAAACCAGGCGAAGATCTTCTTTGGTTTGTAATTAATTGTGCGGTGTACTGCTGCGATTACAATTCCGTGATCGATGTACCTGAGGAGGAGTGGGTCGTAAACCAGCATTTTTCCGCTGACAAAGCTCCCACCAATTTTCTTCCATTACCACGGTTTCTGCCTGGGCGCCTCAGATAATCCATCATGTGGTCTGGCACGGCGTGCTCTGGGACCTGCTTGTTGATAAAGAAGGGGCACATCTCCTCAACCTGGGGGATTAACGCTTCTGGCACTTTCAGGTCAACTTCTGCGAAACCAAAACACTTTCTCGACCGCAAATTATGAATGAAGCGGGTGACTGCTCTGGCTCTTTCTGCTTCGGGGTAGTGGGTTATGGTTTCTTTCCCGCAAGGCATGTCCTGCAGCATTGTTGACAAATACAGCGCGTTGGGGTCGTAGCCCAGAATTTTCTTGCAAATGGCGCATTTGAGGTGGCAAGCCTTTGAGACCTTATTCCGGTTACGCCAACTTCGTGGTAGCGAGTGAAAACAAGGCTTGGACCGCCAACCACGGCCCCTTTCAACATATCGTAAGCTTCTTTGGAGGGGCTCCATATATCAGCCCCTCGATCAATCGCACCCCGCAGCAAATAAAGTTGGCTAACCCCTGGAATGCTAACTGCGTCTTTCAAAATGTCAATCTCTTTTTTGGTGTAGAAAGCCCGCATTTTATCCAACGCGTCCAACCCGGGCGTAACATCCAAATTGTTATAATATTTCAACCAGTCTGCAAATGTTTCCATGCCTTTTTCTTGAAAAGTTTTAACACAACTTTTCCATTCCTCCTCTGTTAACACCATTTCTTCTCTCAGTGATGAATACCAATCTGAGTAGGCTGGAAGCCCAGGGAAATCTAGTTTGTCTGGGCTGTCAAACCACTCATATGGGAACCATGACTTGGTACTTTCACAACCGTACGCTTTCACCCATTTGTCATAGCTGGTACCGGGGCCTAAATAGTTGATTATGTCAAGGAAACGGAAACCGGGGAGGAACATATACATGATTTTGTTGGAGTTTTTGGCAATTTTTACGTGTTTGGATCTGTCGGGCGAAGAAGCCCGCCAAATGTTCCTTTATAAGATTTAAATCGTAGCGCCCTGAGTTAAACCCAAGCACGGGAACGTCGTCGCACCACCCCACAACCAAAGCTTGTTTTTTCGGGAGCAAGTGGAAGGTTTCTGGAAAGAATATCTTTCTAACCTCAGTTCGAATTTGTTTCCCCCGCCGCACAACCTCTTCCACAAACTTGCGAATCAGCTCTTTTGGGTCTCTGTCGCAGATATGTGTTGGAGTCCGATTCAATGTGTCTCCAATTGAGAAGCAGATTGGTTTGTGGATGTTTTCAATGCTGAGGGTGGATGTTGGATTCTTTCGCGCGGATTTATCTCCGTATGCCTCAAAGTCAAAGAGGATTGCGTGGGGGTACGTTCTTCTCCAGATTGGTGGGGAGAGGTTCTTGTGTTTTGGGAACTTGGCACGCCCAGACTTCAACCACCGTGAATCCAGCTTCTCTTAGTTGTCGTGTACGTTTGATTGTGGCTTGGTACAGCTCTTCATAAGATTTGCCCCTGTTTGTAATTCTCGTGTTTCGGTCGGGATGACAGCGCGGACAGCCGTGCCAACGACAGCCGTGGTACTGGAAAACTGTTTTGCTCTCGATGTGGAAACCATCAACAGAATGGCCTAAGAGGTGTGGTTCGCCTCCATGCCCACAGCGAGCGTGGTGAATGTGAATACCCCTTCTGCGGGCTTGTCTTTGCATCCAACGGATCGATTCAGGTGAAGCGTTTGTTTGGGGAAAGAGAGCTTTCTCAAACGCGGTCTGTGGTTTCTCAATTTTTTTGTTGGGACAAACCACCTTGGTTTCTCCTCGGGAACAGGTTGTTATGTGACGTTTTAAATGACATGCTTTTGTAAATCTTGCTTGGCAGTGGGAGCAAATGTAGTTTTGCCCCAATGTTTCAATTTTTTTCACAACAAACGCGTGCTCTTCGAACACCCCAATTGTAAGAATGTTTTTAAGTGTTGGATTGGGTTTCGAAGGAGGTACCAATTTATTTCTTCACCTTGCCTTTCAGGCTCATAAACACGAATCCCCAACCAATCTAAAACGGGCTTCCTACGATTTAAATGCTGTTCGACTTTGTCAAGCTCGTCGAGCGAAGTTTTGACACAGTCTTGTTGGGGGTTTCAAGTTGAAGAAAACTCTGCGCCAGCTCGCGGGCTTTGCGGGTGCATCTGTCATATCTTGCTCCTTGGTGCACAGCAAGACATCTACATAAACAGAGGTTGTCTTGATACGCATCCAAACACACGATTCCATGCCTCCCTTGCGACAGTGCGCGCAACCAATTCGGCAAGGGCCCTGTTCCCAACAGGGGTTGCCTGGTAAATACAAGTTTTACCCAAACGTCTGAAAAGCGATCAAACACCCAACGTGTGCTCGGTCTTCCCATAGCCCCTCCTTCTTGTCCCAATCGACGCGCCTCATTTTCTTGCAGCCAGTCTTCAGCAACAGAACGATGGTTAATCCATCGGGAATTCTCTCGACGATTGTCATAATATAACATCAGAGAACCATCTTCAATATTTCTCAACCATTCCGTTAATAAGAATAACGGAAGTAAAAGGAAGTGCGGGCAACTTTGTTGATTTCGTTCATAAATGTTTGTGTCTTGTCTTCATCAGGGTTATTACTAATTCTCCGTTCAACAAATCAGCGACCACTTCGGGTTTCCGCCCCTTCACGTTCGGGGGTGCCAAAATGTGTCTCAAGTATTGTTTGGTAACTTGTTTGAGGGTTTGTTTCCACGGACGGGTAAAGAGGGTCGAACTCCCTCAAAATGTGCTGCCATAGCAGTATATTTAGATGGTAAATTTTTTCGGGGCGCCGGAACCGGTGGGCGCTTTCTGCGGGGTGCAGGGATGGGTGGATTGCCTCCCATGGCTCTTGCTCCCTCCACCCCTTCCTTCAATAGGTGGGGCGTAGGTATTACGTGCCGTGGCGCCCAAATTCATCCACAAGATACCTTTTTTTCTTGAGAGCTAAGACAAAAATCCATTCTTGTGACAGCCGCGATAAATTTTTCACAGTTATTTCTTATTTCTTTGAACTTATTTCGGCAGGTGTTAATACAGTAATCTTCCCTTTCTTTATCAAAGGATTGTTTTTCAAAAGCCGCTTTAGCGGAATTATCCTCTCGCAACCATTTTTATTAATTCTTTGCCCAAATCACAATCCTTTTCCATGGGTCCTTTAATAGTTGATTCCAATAATTCCAAAATTTCCCCCACTTCTTCAAGACATTCTTCCAATTCTAAAAAAATCTCCTCCAACGGGAATTGTTTCAAATCCGGCGATTTTGCTTTTTTTCTTTTCTCTAACATTAAAGGTGCCCTCGGGTCTACCGCTACCACCCAAGGTTTCTTCAGGCTTTTAACTTCCTCACGATGCTCTTCCATCGCTCTTGCTTCTGACACCCCCTCCTTCAATTGGCGGGCCGCCATATACACGCGCACATTTTTTGGCCGCGACCGCCCCCCAGTTGCTTCGGTTTGGTGTTGTTTGCGGGTGGTATCCGTGTGGTGTATTCGGAGTAGTAGTAGGTGGGTCTCACCAATACAACCGGAACTAAGTAACCCCGACGAGCGAGGCGGGGAGGGGTTACTTTGTGGAGGTGGTATCGGTGAGACCCACCTACTACTACTCTCAACCGACAGAAAAGATATACTGCGAAACTCTTTTACGAACCCAACTTATTTATTTAACGATACGTAACTAAATCCTAGTTACAAGGAGCGATTTCTAAACAATGCAATCTGCTATCAAACTAGCTTAAGCCTACTTCTAAACTTCAGTCACCACTGACACAAACCCACAATAAATGGCGATGTCTCCGAAGAAATCTCCTTTCTCCTTTCGGTCCACTTGACCTTGAATGAAGTTCCTCAATAGCTCTCTATGACGTTTATGTCAAAATTGCGTAAGCAATGTTTCTAGCTTAGTACAAGACATTTTTGTTACTTGTCTAATTTTTCCACCTTATCCAAGCGGAATCTTCGAGAAAACGTTCGCATCGCACTTTGTTTTCCTGTAATGTTTTGTTTTTTGATCCGCTTTGAATTCCTTTACTCTTTCACCTGAAAGTAGTTTGGACTCAAGAATGTTTGTTAGCTTGTTTCTCTTCCAAACGTTTGCTATCGAATATTTCATCTGGATCGCCGTAAAACAATTCTTTTTCCCTGCTGCTGCTTAAGTTTTGGACACAAAATTGGCACAAGGAAAGCAATGGAAGTTGCTCGATGCGATGCCAGTAAAAAAAGCAAACAAACAAACAAACAAACATAATCGATTCGTGGAGCTCCGCTTTTAGACTTGGCTAAAAGTAAATATATACGGTCATTGCGAATACTCATTGCGCTCAGATTACACTTAAAAAACAGACTGACAATCATGATCACAAATTTCTAGCAACAAGACTGTGACACGACAGAGGGAAAATACTGGTATCGACAAAATCTGATGCCCGGTCATCTCCGGCTCTGAGCCTTTTTCTCGAAATTCCCGGTAACTTAACGGGCCCGAAAACATATTTTGAAATCTAAACATCAAGAACACTAGAGTGTGTTCCGACCTCTGAAGAAAACCATTTTGTTTCTTTTCGATCCACTTCAATTTTTATTGAAAATCGCACGAATACAGTGTATTAGAGAAAGTTATATTATTACAGTAGAGTTACAAACATCAATATAATGACTGCAGTGCAATAAGAGAACAACAACAACAAAAAAAGGACAGTAAACTAATTTACAATTCATTGTTACTAAGGATATCTAAGAAATGAAGAAGGAGAGGAAGATAACATTACTATATAATTTTCAAAACGTTTGAAACGCCCATCTGGAATAGAAAACAAAACAGCTCAACGGGCACGGTAATTACCGTGAGCTTCTACAAGTATAGATCATCCGAACCGCGCGACATTAGGAACGAGAACTTAAAATAGCTTCACCAAACTAAAAATAGATTTGAGGAAACTATGATGGGGCACAAGGATCTGTTCTCTTACTTCATTCTCTCTTGGTTATAATGAGACATTTAACTCAAACGAAGGACGGTCGCTGATCTGCCTAAAACAAGGCAGATGTTTTAGACATTGCATAATGATTGTCTATATTGAACACAGCTCATTCGAGTCCAGCTCAGCAACTAGGATACAAGCCAGTATTATACAAGAATGTAAAATCGATCAAATGTTGTACATGTTCTAGTTTTCGACGGTTTTACATCGATCGATTACCATTTTTTAAGGGAAAACCACGCAGGTGAGAGATTTTAGTGTATTTTGGGATCACTGACATTGAAAAAGTTACATTTTAGTGATATGACCTGTCACGATCCTGCTTGTTCATTCATACTGTATATTTATTCGACGTACCGGCCGAAGATTCTCAACTCTATAAGTTCTTATAGTTGCTGTCTAAAAAATTAACCAGGAATGCCATTGAATAACTTATTTTAAATAACATTTCTTTTTCATTGCCGGAGGTGGGTTTAGCTTTCAAGGCCATCCTATATATCGTGCTTTAGCAATTATTCGGCTTTAATTTCCGAGAATCGCGATCGCTCTCCCATCAGCATCAGTTTATGTCGGATATTGTCTTTATATCGTATGGATTTTTTTCACCGCCGTTTTTATTAACCCTGTTTTAGGAAGTCGACATCCAGCTGAATATGGCGAATCTGGTTGCGCTCAGAGAAGTCGCACTAAAATTGACGCGGATGAGTGTCGCTAACTTGTACTCCAATCAAGTTAATGTTATTTCGAATCTAAACCTGTTTATTAAGCTAACCCTTTTCCGGATCATCTTTCATCCTTCCGTCGTTTAATATGTTTCGGTTTCTGATTTATATTTTTCATTATTTGTCTTGTTTGAATGCAAAACATTAATGTTCTTGCCCTGAGGCAACGCATAATTTTATCCTCGCCCTGCGTGGAACGGAAAACAAGAAGGAGAAACCTGAAACTAACTTTTCTTATTTGTCAAACAATACTTTAGAATGCTGATGCTTTTTTGACATGTGAAGAACCAAATGCAAATTTCTCTCGCTTGCATAACATTAAATTTCATTTTATCTTGATCGACTCCCCTGAGTAGTTTGTCACTCTCACATACGAGGGGCTGAGGCCTGCTTGAATTACATTCTGTGAAATGTTGATAGTGAAAGAAAAGGTAGAAAGTTGCGGGTTAAACTCTCTATTCAAATGATAGTTCTCGTTGATAATTTTCAGTTTTAGATTTCATTGTAACAGATTTACACCCAATGAACTATAGTTCTCAGTTTTTTTTACCGCCGGACCGACGGCGCGGCATGCAATGGCAAATCAATCACTTTTCGTCGACGTCTCTGTATAGAAATATGATTTTTGTATCTTAATAAAAATGTCTTTGCGTGGTGACAATGGCCACAGCCGGAGCAAAATGTCATTCTTCACAGCGCAATTTGTTGACAAGAAATTCCGTACGACAGATGACTGCGGTATTTAACAACTACCGACTTTTTTGTGTTGTATTGGTAATATACTGAAGATGTCTTTTTACTCTTACGGCATTTTAATACAGCGAAAATAAAAGGGAACCATAAAAGGAAGAAATGTGGCATTTAGAAATAAAATATTAAAACTGTATGTGTATATACAAAAATGCTTGAAAGCTGCATTTCAAAATACAGTGAAAACAGCAGCGGTGTCATTGCTTCCTTAGCTTTCCCTCAGGGTTAATTAAAGAAGAAGTTTGAATGTGAAAATTGCACGAAATCACTGCAACTGTGATGACACGATCTGTTAGTCGCCGTATAAATCAACCGTGCTGAAATACGTTGCTACATTAGAATCAGCTTTCGTGTCGCGAAAATCCTATTAAAACGATGGACACTAGTGGCCTTATTTCTGTTTGCCAATTCTAACTAAATTACTTAATTGAAATAGATAATTGAAATGGAGAAAACATATAATGGGCAAGGCAGTGATGGGCTCCTGATGAGGACAAACGACGAGAAATTTACGAAACATAGAATATCCTTGACTTTGCTGAGTACCCACACACAAAAATAGGTTTCATTCTCAGACGCCGATTTTCAATGAACTGCTAGAGGTTTAGAAAAATCTAGACTAATCTCCAGTTGTCGCACACTACGAATGGTAAAAGAATATAAGCTGGGGTAGCCTGCGAGCAAGTTCTCCCGGGGGGTAGGGGTAGAGAGCTTGCTCGCAGGCTAAAGCTGGGGGAAATCACAATGTAATATCACCTACACTGTACCACTTTAAATGTGCTCATTTGTCTCAGGTTTGTCCCAAATAATTTAAATTTGTATTTTGTTTTGTCTTCTTAAGTTTGTGACAAATATCGTGAATGAATCGATTTAATCTAGTGCCAAAGCCACGAATAAATGGAATTTGAAAAACCGTGAGCTAAATTGAAATAAAAAGTCAAATCAAAACAAGAGAGAGATGATTTTTCCGCTTTTTTAGTCTGAAATATCAACTGTAATGTTTCCTTAGCAAGGGACATAAAGTAAACATTTTGTATTGGAAATTTTTAAAAGAACTGTTTATAGGTTGTAAATGTATATCACAACGACAATGAAAAATCGATATACTCTGTATGAATAAAAAACAAACAAACAAACAAACAAACAAACAAAAACAAAGTGTTATGATCCTGTTATGATCTGTTATTATTGCTGCTTCTGCCCCCGTACTTTAAAATGGTGTTTTTCGTCCGGCTGAATTTGTCCTGATATCTCCCTAATCTCGATTAAGCACTCTTCAATTTGTTTGTTCGTGTTTACTTAAACGAAGTGCTCTTTGGATAATACTCCCAAGGGATTGTGGATTGCGGTGTATTGACACAACTATAATTATTCAGTCGACTTTTGTCAGTTTTGTATACGTTACGCTTTTGTTTCATATTTCACAGTTACCGTAAGCTCAACAGAATTCCTTGAGACGCCTCGTGCTAACAGAGAGTGGAAGTAAGTGAGCTCCGCGGCAAGTTTTTCATAGTTGCGCCGGGGAGACCTTCTTCGCTGCACGAATCTTGTTGCTTTGATGACACGGACTACCAAGTTTTGTAATATTCATGAGCTGCGTTTGAGCTGCTTTCAAATGAGCCCGACCGGCTGGTGGTACAGTGGACCGTAACTCTCTAAGAAGTCAATCACAAGCAACTAAGGCCGCCCTTCAAGAACACAAGTGCTTCTTCATAACTCGACAGCGACAATCGACGCTTTTGACTCTAGCCACCGTCAGGTTGTTGGGGCTTAAAATTTGCGGTGAACAATCGCATTGCTGCGGGAATTAATTGCCTGCAACGTTTTAAAACTCTTGCCTCGGGTAACAGTTGAATCATTCCAGAAGAGTTAATATAACAGTCAGACGAATCGTTGGCTGTATTTTTCGACTGACAACTCGTTTCATTATTCGAGAACTGTTGTTTCGCATCATCTCGTATTGACCCCATGAAGGGAACCGTCCAATACCAGTGAGTTTATGAGAATGTTTACTGTCGTTATGGCGTCGACGACAGCGATTATTTTGTTTCTTACTATGATAAACTCGTTAGTTGTGGCGGAGAAGAAACGGGACTACAAGCTTGGTCTTTTGATACCGTACACAACTGTTCTTCCGCACCTTGCGACCGATTTCAACAAGGGAGAGTTATTTGCGTCCGCTATGACAATTGCTGTGGAACAAATTAACGCCGATCCATCGCTTTTGGCCGATTATAATCTGACGTTTGTGTGGAAGGATACGAAATGCAACGAGCAGATCGCTGTTCGCGAGCAACTAAATCAAGTTGATTCCGGAGTACAAGCCTTCATCGGACCGGGCTGCAACTGTCATACCGCCGCCAGAAATGCTGCTGCGTTCAACATGACTATGGTTTCATTCGTGAGTATACAAGCTTTTTGTGCTGTTTAATATCGGCTTCATTATCGTTTATGATTTTGTTTTTTGTGTGATTTTGTGGTCTTGAATCCCTTACCAAGGTGAATACTAAGGCTAGGCCTTTACTTGACAGCAAATAATTAGGATTTCAAAGGGTAATCGGTCGTTTCCTAAAGGACATTCTTGTCCTCGCAAAAACTCCCTTCAATCGCACAAGTAGTATAGGGGTTGGGGGCACCAGCGCAGTCGTCATAATTATCGATCTTAATCGTGCAAATTTCCCCACTAACTGCTTAATGAGGCCCATCGTCTAACTTAACGTGTGTACGTTAACTTAACGAGAACCCTATTAAAATTAGCGTATCCACGTTAAGTTAGATGCCTATTAAATTCACAATAAATTTACGCTGATATTAACGGTGGTTTCTCTTTAAAGGAGTTGAATCCCCTGGTAATATTCTCGATTTTTTACGTTAATAATTTTACGTTAAATAACCGGTTATAACCAGTTTGAAAAATTTTATTTAAAAAAAATTTTTGAAATTAGTTTTTTTATTTCAAAAAATCTCATTTCAAAAAATTTTCTTTATTTCCGTAAATAAAATTTATAATAATTCTACGTTAATATTAGCGGCGGTTTTTCCACATCTCTGTAAGGGGAAGTTATTTTTTACACCTACTCAAAAACCGCGGTTTTTGATATTCTCCAGTTTCAGCCAACTTTGTATTGACATAGATTTCCAAATCGTAAAAATTAATATTATAAGGTTTAGACTGGTTCAAACCAGTTTGGATCGGTTTCAATCATTTTTAATAACATTTCATATTCACGATTGTCTCTCCTAATATGTTTTATGCTTTTATTGTACCATTTACGCGAAAATGGATTATATTCAGATGCGAGCAAATAAAACAAATCTTCATCTTCTTTCAAAAATTTTGATAATAGATTACCCATCTTTATTTACTGTATTAGTTTGATTTTTCTTTAAAACATCACTTTTTTTAAATTCGGTAGTGCCCATAAGCATAACTTGTTATCCCACCTTAATGAATATATCGCTTATCATCAAAGCAAGACCAACTTACTTTATTAATCTCTTTAGTTTCAAGTTGATGGAAGCTACTTCTTATAGTTTTCATATTGTGATGAATCACCATATTACTGAATAGAGCATTGAGATAATCTTCATGTTTGATATCCTTTTTAACAACATTCTTTTTAATTACTTTAGCCTTTTTCCCGCCAGCTTCATCATCTTTTATGAAAGTGTACATCTTACTTCTCAACCCAACAAATTCGGTTATAGGTTTACCGGCAGTATCGTCCTTAAATTTACCGATAATTTTTTTATGCTTTCCCTCTCTGCCCACTGATATAATTAAGGCAGTGCTGCATTACCCGAAGCTAGTTTACTGGGCTCAAATAAGGAATTTGCAAACACAACATGGAGTTAAATGGCTATGAACAAAGTCCATAGCCGCTTTAATAAAATAATTCTCTTTTCGTCAAGTTGTCTGATACTCTACAATGACGTTTTATCTGGCCCAGTAAAGGTGAGGGTAACCACAACGCTAGGGAGGAAGGGAGAAAAATCACTCTTTTCCCCAGTGAAGAAACATGTGAATGACAATGGACAATTGACACTTCAGTCCCAAATGTTCGGTATCCCTAGAGGGGCTATTATTGATGAAGTCACATTCAAACCCTACACAAATACCCGGATGTTGTCACACAACACCTATGGTAATTAATTCACAGAGCATCGAGGAAAAGCATTAAAATCCTATTTGCTAGCAAATATTCCCTTTATGCTTTCCCTCTCTGCCCACTGATATAATTAAGGCAGTGCTGCATTACCCGAAGCTAGTTTACTGGGCCCAAACAAACACAGCAAACACAACATGGAGTTAAATGGCTCTGAACAAAGTCCATAGCCGCTTTAATGAAATAATTCTCTTTTCTTCAAGTGAACTGGTACTTTACAATGAAGTTTTAACTGGCCCAGTAAAGGTGAGGGCAACCACAACGCCAAAAGCATCATAATGCAAAGCAAGGATGATGCTCGCCCCACCCAAGGGAAATGCAGCACCCAAAAAAGAAAAGGAGCAACGGAACTTTCACCCCGGCTGGGCAGCTCTGTGTGACCGTCGTATACTACAATTAAATCACAAGAACTATGAATAAGGGTAGACGGATATGCAATGAAAGGAGAAAAAATCCAAACTGATGAGAACTGCTGCCCCTGCCATGCAGTTCATCAGAAAGAAGTAACAGCAGCACCTACCCCAGCTAAGCGCTGAGTATGCTAAAACAATTAACTGTGACTAAATTTCCTATGAGAGGTAAATGACTGCTGCCCCTGCAAGTCAGTCCAAAATACAAAAAACAGAAATATTCCAGCTAATGATAACTGCTGTCCTTGCAAGCAGTTGATCAGAATGGATTGCCAGTTAAAGGTATACAAGTATACTTAAGAAGTGCATTGGATTTCCAACGCCCCAATGCCCTATTCTGTGTGTACAAAATTCCGGAATCTGCAGCATGAGAAGCAGCCCCAATGCAAAAGCTATGCCCCTTGTAGCAGGATGGCTCAAGAACGCAATACTTAATGGCCATGGAATGCAAAAAGCTCGAATATCCGACTGGCGAACCATCTACCAAAACAAAGAGGCGCCTAGGTTTACTGCCCCTTAGAAACAGACATTGCAACAAAATGTCTAAAGGACAAAAAGAGCTCTGACGACATATCACAACAGATAGGTAGGTACAGAAGAGGGACGAAGACTGGACTTTAATAATGTTGAAACTATGGGTGCCAATTCTGAGGCTGCAGATTGACCGGAATGTCCGTTGGATTATGGTCCAGGTAAGCTGGTGCCAAACACCTGAATTTCTCCACCTGTAATCAAGATAAAGAATCTGCTAGAAAGTTATCAACACCTCGAACAAAAGCATATTATTTTGCAAACAGACCAGTACGAATTTCCTGACAAAAAACATCAATCTTTGTCCTTGTATGACTGTTTGTTAATAACATGAACAAGAACTTTGTTGTCAGCAAAGGAAAGAAAAACAGTGGTTACGCATCTCACTGCACCACAAATACAAACTAAGAACAACTGGGTAAAATTGCAAAATTGCAATACTCATGCCAGACCAACCATCAGGCCACCTCCCATAGCACCATTTATTCCCAAAAATGTCCCCAAAACGTAAAGCCCTGGCAGCGTCTGTAAAAAGGTTCAGTTTGTCTGAATTGGACCAGGTATTATCAAGAAAAAATGACCTGCCATAAAAACTGGCCGGGGGGATTTTAGCCCCAGAGTGAGATGAATCAACCTGCGCAAAAAGGTGCTGCCCGTAACAACCACAGCACAAGCAAAATTAAGCATGCCAATTTCCTTCAACCTTCTTGCGCGTAAGAAAGTGGGATATGGTGCTGAGGCACTTATGTACGTTATCCAGTGGCTACTGGGCCTCAAAGGAAATTGAATCCAATTCGATGCTGGCAAATGAGAGTAGTAGCTGGGCAACATGTTTTTTTCTGGTGCCATGGGAATGCCAAGATAAGAACAAAGATCCAGGAATAAATTCAGCTGATTGTGCCGTAAAGCCTGAGAAGGGGCAATAATGAGAAAAATATCATGTAAATGAACGAGTATGTGACTAATCTTTAATTTGGAATGTACAAACCACTCCAAGACAGTGCTAAATGTCTTGAAGGTTTTGCACCTACTAGAGCACCCCATGGGCATACATCTATCATAATAATAGACCCCTTGCCAACACATACCAGTGAGAGTGTAGTCGTGTGGACGAACAGGAATTATCCTAAAGGCATTCTTAACATCTGTCTTAGCCAAAAAAAAAAACATCCTGGACACATAGCCCTAACTAGGCGAATGGCAACATGAAAGCGGCCTAAGAAACACTACTGTGGTATGCAGAGATGCCATCATTAACAGAAGAACCCCTAGGGTAGGAAAGATGATGGATCAGACGGAGCTCCCCCAGGGGTCTTCTTGGGAACAACACCCAAAGGGGGCACTCAAAATGGGTGAAAGGGACGAACATGAAATGGTCCAGCTATGCATCCCGCATCAAGCTCCTTCTTAAGTTTAATATCAATCGCTTCGGGATTTTCTAAGGCTGAAGTTAAGATTTTAGCATCTGAAGACTCTCGAATACCATGGTAGCGTATCGGAAAACAGTTGCATAAACCAACAGAAGGAAATTCTACAGTAGCAGGAGTATGATAACCTTTCCGCATTTACTGGTGTAGGCAGATTAGGGCTTGGAGGGTTGGAACTTGGCAGTGGGAGGCTGGCTGGCTGAGCTCTTACTTTGGGAACGAAAATTACAGCGAATAGCCTGGTGAGGGCCATTACGTTAATAACACAAGTGTTTAAAAGCACAGGCCGCTGCACACTCTTGTACCACTATGAAATTTAAAGCAATACCCCTGTGGGGTACTTTGCTTGCTGAATTTTGGACGCCCGAAGGTTGAAGGAGGCTTGCCAATAATGGAGTGCTGACCACGCATCCACAATTCCCAGTGAAGTCCACTCCATGGGAATGATAATAATAATAATAATTTAGAACTTATATAGCGCATTTTCCATGTGTATATGATCAAATGCGCTTTACAAGCAGATGAAATTGGAATTTGGAAATGTTGGTTTTTGTGGAGAGGGGAAAACCGGAGAACCCGGAGAACCCACAAGAACCCACAAGAAGAACAGTGAGTTCTGTTGGATCTAGCTACTGGCTCAAGACATAAAGGTGACAAGTGCTCAGTATTAGACCTAGCTAATGTACCCTGGTATCTGCTCTTATGGACCGGATTGATGAGGGCTCAGCAGCGTTTGTCTTCAGAAATGAAAAATTTTCGTTGTGAAACCGTTAATTTAAACCTCGTGCTGCCAAGTCCTGTACAGCCTCACCATACTTCATGAGGGCCTGGGCCTCATACTTAGAGTATCTTCTAGTGTACACCCCTACAAAAGTATAGAAGCAAAATAACCATGTTTCAATGGTGGATGTTCTGTTGGATCTAGCTACTGGCTCAAGACATAAAGGTGACAAGTGCTCAGTATTAGACTTAGCTAATGTAACCTGGTATCTGCTCTTATGGACCGGATTGATGAGGAGAGCCCCAAACTTGAAATACTCATTGTTCAATATCCTGGCTTTCGACTTGTCTGACACTCTTGAATCAATCGCGAGGCTGGGTGATGTGAAGAGGAGAAAGGCGTCTGGTCACCTCTGGTCATGGGAGACTAAACTGTCCATGATGTCTGCCGTTAAGGTGGGTGGCAGCTGAACTGGAGCCTGGCCAGCAATAGAGGCATCTGAAGGATTGGCCATCTGACCCCTAACAGTATCCAGCGTGGAAGCTGGCAATCGCCTTGACTTTTTCTGCCGGGAACGCTTGGTAGGCATAACAGATCTAAAAGGGAA
Organism: Pachyseris speciosa; assembly: GCA_016490735.1. Taxonomy (NCBI): domain Eukaryota; kingdom Metazoa; phylum Cnidaria; class Anthozoa; order Scleractinia; family Pachyseridae; genus Pachyseris; species Pachyseris speciosa. Next base: position 53,273 of record JAEMWC010000435.1, read on the forward strand.
AACTAAACCGCAAAGCACAAAAACGGCCAAATAAGTGATAGCAAACAAATAATAACATAATGAAAATGAAATGAGTGGACAAATCCACAATAAGAACAGTGAACAAATCCATCCAAAAGCAGCGGATGAATCCACAATATGAGCGGTGGACGAATCCACAATAACAGTGAACAAATCCATATAAATATACACAATGAAAATGACATGAGTGGACAAATCCACAATAAGAACAGTGAAAAAATCCATATAAAAACAGTGGATGAATCCACAATATGAGCAGTGAACGAATCCACAATAAAAACAGTGGACGAATCCACAATATAAGCAGTGGACGAATCCACAATAACAGTGAACAAATCCATATAAATATACACAATGAAAATGACATGAGTGGACAAATCCACAATAAGAACAGTGGAAAAATCCATATAAAAACAGTGGATGAATCCACAATATGAGCAGTGAACGAATCCACAATAAAAACAGTGGACGAATCCACAATATGAGCAGTGGACGAATCCACAATAACAGTGAACAAATCCATACAAAAACAGTGGACGAATCCACAATATGAGCAGTGGACGAATCCACAATAACAGTGAACAAATCCATATAAAACAGTGGACGAATCCACAATATAAGCAGTAGACGAATCCACAATAAAAACAGTGGACGAATTCACAATGAAAACAGTGGACGAATCCACAATAAAAACAGTGGACGAATCCAAAATAATATGAAAAAGGCAAGGGATAACTGTCAGACATAAGTCGACGTATTAGCTCCCTTAAATGCCAAAATAAAACGGGAACGAAACCGCAAATAAAAATGACAGACTAATCTACCACAAAATACAATACAAAATAATGAAAGTGGAGGGGAAGGGCAGATAAAGTTAAGCATTACTCCATAAAACAGCGTCTTAAATGCGAACGAAACCATAATCAAAATAAAAACAGCAAACTAAAACCACGACAGAGGAGACGTGAGGCGGGCTTCAAAGCATGCGTAACGATATAAATGATATTGACCCGTTGGGTTAACATGGCCACCAAATAAAATTTTTTACCAGGGTGAGGAAAAAACGCGATGGGCCCAGCAAAAAACATTTGGGAAAGGATCTAAAACGATAAATACTGACTTAGAATCTGAGCGCCGGAACCGCACAATGAAGCCTAAGAGAAAGACACGCCACGTGGAATAACGTGACAAACGCCAACAACGCGAACGGAATAACTCCCTAAAAGAAAACGGACTAAGTCCTCGATATCATAGCCAGCTACCTCAGGACTTCGTTCCACGAGATTATTAGTACCAGTCTCTAGGATAACGATATCAGGCGCCACACGCTTGACTACTGAAAGGTCAAAATTCTCTGAGCTTCGTGACAGTACGACCATCTATGCCACGATGTGCCGAGAAGACTGAAATCGACGTCGGCACGACTGAAGATCGCGCTGTAAATGCTTAACAAAAGAATGGCCTAACAGAAGAACTTGAGGAAGTGGGGACGCTATAAAAGGAAACAGAATTTAAGAGAATAACGTACCTTGTTAGAAAAATCCCTCCTTTCCCCAGTGAAGAAACATGTGAATGACAGTGTACAATTGACACTTCAGTCCCAAATGTTCAGTATCCCTAGAGGGGCTATTATTGATGAAGTCACATTCAAACCCAACACAAATACCCGGATGTTGTCACACAACACCTATGGTAAATAATTCACAGAGCATCGAGGAAAGGCATAAAAATCCTATTTGCTAGCAAATATTCCCTTTATTTCAATCATCATAAAATTTAGATTCTTTTGGGTAATCGCTGTTATCAAATCTACCCCTATCTTCCCAAAAGTCTTGATAAATATCTCCCGTTTCAATCTCATAAGTCAGTGACTCTGTATCGGTGAAAAGAAGATTAGCTTTTTCACCAAATTTCTGTTTAATTTACTTGTAATGAAAAATTTACATCAACACTTTACTATAATCCAAAACACCTGCCCCAACAAATGCTGGTTTATTAAGTTTTAGAACCTCGTTTGACTTACGTAAAGCTACTAAAACTTTATCGAATATTTTATTACTCACAAAAGTCGGCTTTGAAGCTAACTTCACTAACTTCTCTTCATCTGTTACAAGCTTGATATCTACTCTTTTCGAATGTTTTCCATCGTCTTACCGAAGACGGAGTTGTTCATAAGTTTGGGAAAGTTCTTTTCAAATGAATTTTTAGCTTGACTTCGTTTTCTTTGTGTTGAAATCTATGGATTTTTTCATCCACCTACTTTGACTAGACTCGAGAACCCGATAGATCTGTTTTAGCTTCATTCCAAGATCGAGATACAGTTTCAAATTTTGAGAATATAAAACGTATTTTTTCTTACTGCTAAGGGTTGGTATCAATTTCGAAACTGACCCCATTTTTATGTTATGTTCTTCACTTATCTCCGAGCAATACTCTGATAGCATATCACCCGTAACTTTAATTTTCTCAGGAGCTAGCGGCTAATCATTGTGGAGATCATGAAGCTCTTCTGGATATTCCAAATCAACCTCCAAAATCAACCCCTTTTCAGAATTGGGGGTGTAATCCTTAAGGTTTTAAAGATATAATATCTTCCTCATCCAGGCATCGAAAATCGCCGGTCGGTAAACTTTGAGACATCACCCATCCGTAAAGATTATTAGAATCTAAATAGGTAATATACTTAGTCGGTTTACTCTCATCATAGTTGCTCATATAAGGATTATTAGCTTCTCCATACCTCTTTGCGATGTAAGAGATTCCACCGTGAATGCTTTTTTCAATAAATTGATACATATCAATATCAGTCATCAACTCAAGAGTCACATCTGTCATCTTTAACATCGTATCCCAACTTAAACCAGGACTAGTAATATAATCTGCTGGGTCGAGTAATTTATAATATGATATGATATGATATGATATGATATGATATGATATGATATGATATGATATGATATGATATGATATGATATGATAATCTAAACACATTTTCCTAAAATTTTCAAAAACATCTGCTAGCAAAAGCACATCACTCTTCAGATAAAGATTGTGATATTCACCGATCGTCTTAAGATTGAATACATCCCAAACTTTTTGCGCATGTGAGTGCTGTTCATCTGTGATAACTTTTTCCGTTTAGAGTACTGTAAAAGTCGCTTTTATTGGGAAGATGCTTATAATCAAATTTGCTGAAGCTATCCATCCACTCATGTGGATAAATGCCTTTCTGTATCATTAACCCAAATTTTTTTTGATCAGTAAATTCTTTTTTGATCAAGTTCATAGAGGATTCATCAAGATTGCCAGCCAGTTCATCAAGTGAATCAGACATAAATTGGAAACTATCGATAAATACTAAGCTACTCACCAGCGTGAAAGACATATATTTTTCCATATGAATGACCCCAATATTCATCTCCTGCAGTTCACCATTTTTGTCGTAATACTTGTGCTCCTTTACTATCTTTCCGATATTCTGCATTATGAAATGCGAATCATATCCCTGAAGATTGTGGAAAACCACCGGAATCTTATCTGTCAAATGTTAATTAAGATTACACTTATTATGCGCGCCACCTCGAAATTTCCCGGTAATGTAACAATGATCTCTAACCCTAATATCTTCTTTGGTGTACTTCTTCTTGCATGTCCAACAACTGTCAGCGTTTTTGAAAGCCTCCTCCTCTTCTGTAGTTATAACCATAAGTTTATTGAAGTTATTCTTCACCGCCTCTTTGCACCAACTCACCTCTTCAAGCATCTTCTCCAAAAATTTATAGACAGCGTTTTCTCCTCTGTACTCGAACCGGTTTGCTAAGTTTATCATCATAATAACAAACAACTTTGTAGGCGTAACCACAATCTGTATGATGTTGAAGAGTAGTAGTGTAAGATTTTTTTATATTTTTCATGTATATGCCTTGGATCTTCTCCACATCCTTTAGCTTTCTCTAATATCGCTTCAAAATCAGCATAAATAATGAACGGTGCCGGTAGTTCATTGCTATAATTTCTGAAAAACACGCTCGATCCAGGCCCAGGCATTTTAACTGCTTGTTCGCCATTGATTACCATGCACTCTTTAGTATGTTTTTTCAAAATATATTCAGTAGAGAAACACTGCAAACAATACGTGCAGAACCACTTTCTTGATTTATGTTTTGTTTTATTATACATATAACTATCGAAGTCTTTCATGAGAACGTAATGATTGACGATCTCACCACTTTCTTCACCAGCTTTGGTACCGTGATCTTTCCATGAACCTGAAACATAAAGTGGAAATGTTTTTTTCAGCGTCATAACCGAAAACATTGATTCGAATGTTATTCTGTTTTTCAATCTTTGGAATATCCTTGATCTGTACCGAAAATTCAACACCGGAATAATTTAATTTCTTCACAAATTCCCGATCACAATGCTTAATTCTCTGAGGGTCTTTTTCAGGCGGATTGAGGTGCCTAACGTGGCACCAACGAAAACATTCATTATCGTTATTTTGTAGATTGATCAATCCTTTTTTAGGATTTTGTAAAACTTTTGGTAAAGGAATGTAAGACGACTATCTTAGCGGTTGGTACTTCACTATATTTATGTAATGAGAATCTACCGATCTGATAGTCCAACCGGATCCTTCAGATATCCACACCCCGATCTTGTTTAAAATCTCTTGTTGAGAGCTCCATAGCTCCTCATCAATCTGATCTTCATCTGTCACCAAAACTGTTTTAGCTTTACTGTTAAAAAAAAGCTGTTTTCTGTATCACCTCCGAGGCGGTACCCATCCTTGTAAAGGTTACTTTTAAAGTTTCAACGAATTTGAAAGCAGATTCTCCGGTTATACACTCGCCTAACCACATCTTAAACTCATCGCTAAGTATCTTTCTTGAGAGTTGCAACTGTTTTAAAGGATCACTACCGCTAACTACAGTTACTGCAAACGATTTTGTGAAGCCTTTCAAAGCTTTTTGAATCTCAATTACTTTTGTTTTGGCCTGCCCTTTATAAAGTTCGGTCATCTTTTGTTTCAAGGCGCTAAGTTTAGGGGAGACCTTTTTTATTACGCTTTCCCCCGATTCTTTCAGCCACCCCAACAACCCTGAAATTGTATTGATTGATTTCTCAACAGCTTTTGCAATAATATTCGGTCTTGCTTTTGTTAAAGTGACTACTTCAGGTTTAAGAACAGGTACCCTGGTATCTGGTACAGGGCCATCAAGGAGTGGCCTAGCGGGAGCTTCCTCTTCACCGAAAACTTTTTCGGTGAAGGTGATTTCGCCTCTAGATCTAGGAAGTGAAGGAATAATATATTCAATTAAATCTGCTTTTCTTAGGCGTGAGTAACGTTTGAGATTTAGATGCTTTGCAAGTTTTTTCAGTTCAGGTAATTTTTTATTAGTCAGTTCCTCCCTCACAGTACCTGTTTCATCAGATCTTCTATCCTTACGAGGTCCAAGTTTTTGAGGTAGAATGTGAGACTGAAGGTTAAGAAGGTTGGATCCTTCGGGGAGTGCTGATCTTATGATATAATCGATTAGATCAGCTTTTCTCAAGTGTGAGTAATGTTTGAGGTTAAGACGCTTTGCAATCCATTTCAACTCATGATGTTTTTTTGACCATAGATTTACATCCGTTCTTGGCTCTATCTACATAAAGCCAAGATCTTTTTATAATCTTTTAGATCCTTTAAAACAGTTTTTCAAATTTTTCATTACACATTCACGTAATGAAAAAGCGTGAGATCTCTTTAATCCAACTCCTCCAACAATTTCAACTCTTTCACCTCCTTTTTCAACTCTATCACCTCCTTTTTCAACTCTATCACCTCCTTTTTTAACTCTTCAAACTTATTTTCCAACACTTTCAATTCTTCCAGCTCTTTCAAGTTATTTTTCAAATCTTCCACCTCTTTCACTTCCACTTCCACTTTCACTTTCACCAAATTTTTAAACATATCTATCAAATCTTTCAAACTCAAATTTAAATCCATATCTTTATTATATATCGGTATAATATATATTTAAAACTGTTTTAAATCTTTCACCTCCTCCACATCCACCCAGGAGTTGAATTTATCAGGGTAACCGCTCCACTTAACTAAAGCTTTTCTTCGCTTAGGGTCGAATGATTTTCTCAATTCTGAATATCTCCTGTAAAATAGGACTAGTTTTCAACGGCTCTTGTTCATAAAAAGAACCTGTTATCTCCTCACCGGATAAATCTTTCAGTTTATAAGTTATAGGATTCGTGTATTGAATCTTATCGATAGTAAAAATCTCTTCAGTCCAATTCGGTGTGTAACCTTTATCAAAAACTTTTCGCTTGTACTTCGATATTCTAACCTTATCACCTCCTTTAAATTTTAGCTTAAGATCTTTATGATATTTCAGATCTAACGGTTTCAAATTTCCATATAGATTGAAATAAACAGTTCCGTAGTTCTTTTTCTTTGATGCTTCTACAGGAGTCATCCCTATACTTGAATGTTTTGTATTGTTGTATTTCTCAACATGTTTTGGGAGGATATCCAGATATTTTGTATTACATTGGGTAGTAAACTGTTTCCACATGTTATTTTTCATATTTCGATTCCAACGCTCAACCACTGAAGATTTTTCTTCATTTTCTGTTGAATACATCCTTACGTTATGTTTACCCAGCACATTTTTTACGTGAGCGTTATAGAACTCTGTTCCTTTATCTGTCCACAACATCTTCGGTAATCTACCCTCTTTGAAGATACTTTCTAAAGCTTCCGCAACGGTCTCACCTCGTTTATTTTTTAACGGAACAATCCAAGCATATTTACTGAAAACATCGATTACCATCAGTAGACAACGATAGCCTTTATTCCACTTACTGAACTGCTGCATCTCAACTAAATCTGCAGCTCAAACAGCGTCAATGTTATTAACGATAACGCGCCGCCGAGTAAAGTTACGTTTAGCTCTGCTGTGTAGCTCATCAGCTAGATCTTTTAGCCACCTTAAATTACTAGACGGCTCCTTACGTTTTTTTTAGATTTTTTGGATCTCCTAACCCAAGTTTTTGTTTTGTGTTGATTAAAAATCTTGCTGTCTGCCCCCATTTTGCCATTTCACCTTAAGGAATGGGATCCAACGACTTGACCATCGCTTTATCACATTCGCCTTTGTTTACCCATATCGTAACAGATATCATGATGAGCAGCTATCTCGTCAACCTTATTATTTGGTTGAACGTACCACTCTAATACCTGTCCCGTTTCAGGATCGTATCTCAATTGTTTGTCCAACGGATTATACGGGCCCCTGTATTTGTAATCGCTAGGAGTCCATCCTCCTTTCGGTTTTGGTAGTTTTCCAATAGCTTTATGAATATCGAGAGCTCCTCCACCTAGGTCTTTTCTATCTGTTTTATACTAAATATTCGGTCTTACTTTTGTTGATAGCTGATCTAACACATCCTTGCCTGTCTTTTGAATAAAAGGAGTGGCTTTTGACATTGCATAATTAATAGCTTTCTTTTGTATATTCGGGTCTCTCATCGCTTCACTAGCATAATATCGACCCATCTCCACACCTTTTTTTTAGCTAAGTAAGGAATGCCTTTTTCTAAGTTAAATCTGAAGCTGTTTCGGCTAAAGTATCCATTATGCCCGCCCCTTCAGGCGGGCTAATTACTTTCCCTGATTCTTGACAAACTTAGTTTTGGTCATACCGTATTCAGCGCACGTACATTTTAATAGCGTACGACCGTTTTTGGTTTTAACAAAAGTTTCACTTCCAGGTACACATTCTGTCTGTTGGCGTTGTTTCACACAATAAGATCGCATGATTTCAGTATTTACTATTACGCCATAAAATATTTTTGTCACAATCATTCGTTATAAAAATTAAGATACACCGCTTCATAAGTTATCGCTAGTGAAATACTTCTTTATGAAAACTTCATTGTCATCTTGATCTTTAAAAAGTTTTTCGATTGTCAACAGCTTCATTCAAAAGGTATAAGCAATAATAACTACGTCTTACCGAGTCTAGTTTTTATAAGGGAATACCACTATTAAATTGGTAGGGGACTCCTAATTGATCTGCATCATCAACAAGCCCTTGCAGAGGAGGTAAAGAGAAACTATCAAAGTAATATCTTACAGACGATTCACCTCGCCTGTTTTTCAGGGGCACCCAACGACCCAAATCAACCAAAAGCTGTAGAAAGGCATTTTTAAGTACCCTATAGTGTTAAAGTGATTTTTTCATTAGCTAGAAGAAGTTCATCTGTTCGGATTCCCTAGCTGAAATTTTAATTGCCCAAAAATGTTAGGGAACAAAATCTTCCTTTGAGAAAATGCAAGTTGAAATGAACTTTCCACGAACTTTCTAGGGAACTATTTCCTTTCCGACAATGCTAGTTGACGTTTTATACTGCCAAAATCAGCAAGCGCAACCTTTCCGAAAACCTCAGGGGCTATGTTTTCCCAATTGGAATCTTTAGGCAACGTTTTAGCTACGAAAATCCGAGTGCACTCTTTAATCAACGCCGAAAGCAGAAGGCGAATTACTCTCCACCGAACAGATACCTACCGAAACCTGTCGTTGAGTGCCCCTGTGTTTTTCATGTAAGCCCCAACTCAATGGGTACCCGGCCCTATCTGATCGTCAAGATTTATTATAAAAGATCCGCCGTTATTGCTACCTTTGCTACCCTCAGTTCTGAAAGATCTATAATCTTTTGAGTATCTTGAGAAAATACCTTTGAAATTCGGTACCCCAAGATAAACGATCCACTGAACGAGATCAAAATTGCTTAGCGGTATATCTTTAAACACAGGTTTGTCTGGTTTTATAAAATTTCGCCTAGCAGCGGTATGTCCTTGAACGGGCTTTTTTTCCTGTGTTTTTGCCAACATCAGTTCATGGGAACCGGTTAGTTGATCTTTATTCAATCTGATAGTTACCGCGGAACTGTTGTTATAAGCTCTGGAAAGTTTCTCTAATTGAGAGGTGGAAAGTGTTACTCCATATAGATGATACATTTTGAGAGGTATTTTAATGTTATCTAAGATAATATTCACCATTTAATTTACAGTGTAATTCAATGTTGGTGCAGGATTTATTTCATATCTGAAAGTAAGCGTCTCGACGCTATTTTTAACATCCTCTCCTTGATTTCTAAGATCGAAGTACAATATACCAAAAATTTTACTGAATTTTACTCTATTGATGCATGGCCCTGATAACACATCCCCGTAGGCCGAGTTATAAGACATCAACGCGCGGTAGAGTCTTTACACTTCATCCGTCTTCATTGCTAATCGTGGGTAATACATACTACCATTTATATCCAATTGCGCTTTTGTGAATTTTCCTCCAGCCGCACCGATGTCGAAAGTCTCAAAGATGAATGGGTTACGAGTTTGGTCTCCATAATGGGCTGTTCGAACAACCCAAATGAAAACATGCCTGGGTCTTTGTATTCCTGTTGTTATTCTGAAGAAGTTATTCGTCGACGTCGTCTGAATTTTTTCTTGAAATTTCCTGAGATAGATCCACCAGTTCGGTTTAAGATAATTGTCTGCATAAAGTCTCATTCCGGCTCCATTAAAAATTATTTTGGGGCACCACAATCTAGACTTTGTTAAGATAACTTTACAAACCCCCACCACCCCTTTTCTAAAGATAATGTTGTTATCGTACATACATACATACATCACATTATTTACCCTCGGATTTTAGAGTAGCTTGTGCAGCTAATATCTCCGAGCATTTAATCATCAGATGATAGATAGACCATCACACCGGGAACTACGTCCCCTACTCTTTTCGAACAGTGTGTGGGTTCTTTTACGTCCCACAGAATCAATTATGAAGAGTTGTGAGACGGGGCCTACGGTTTATCGTCCTTATCCGAGAAGACTAGAAAGTCTAACCATTTGCAGATGTTATTACAAAGGCAGCACTATCTCCTCAATTATTTAAAGACCCTGAGTGTTGGTCCGACCGGGGTTTGAACCACCGACCTCCCGCACGCTAGTCCGGTGCTCTACCACTGAGCTAACCGGTCGGCGGAAGCTTTAACAGAATGGTGTGGCTCGGTTGTATTTGTCAGACGCCGCATATACTACTACAGCTTACCACCAACCGACACCAACCTGCACCACCACGGAGGCAATTAAAGAGAGGCGGGTGCACAGTAACCACGATGGAAAACAAACCGCAGAGAGGCCCAACCACCAACAGGGTGCGGTCTACCAACACTGCGCGGTCTGTGTTTGGAGGAGAGGCGGGCGGGCCGTTAGTTTCTTTTGCAGAAACGGTTATCCCCCAACGTGCAGAACAGCACCCCCCCCCTCCCATTCTTCGCCCATATCAACCATCCCACCCTTCATCCCCGCGAAGAACCGCAAAGCAAAAGAAGCTGGCTGAGTTGGTGCGAGAGTTTGAAACACCAGTCAAAAGGCGGAGAACTGCGGCTAATTATCAGCAAGATCTTAGGTCTTTGGGTCAGACAGAATTTGGGATTGAGCAGGACAGCCGAGGGAGACGATACGTTCTTTGGCGTGTAAATGATGGTTTGTGGAATGACCAAACAGCAAGCCTCGTGGAAAAAAAAAGAAACAACGTCAACACAGCCTTTTACTTCAGGTACACAAATAACTTTCGGTTGCGCAACATCGAGGACAATACACTCATGGTGTACGCCGACAATGTCCACAACGGCTCCCCATGGTTTCACTCGCTGCAGGAGGCTGAGAGTTGGTTAAGGAAAAAGGAAAGGGCGCGTTTGGAGCATGAAAAAGCCCCGCGCCCGAACACGAAATGGGTGTTGAAGATTTCTTTCGAGTGGATGTCAAGGCTGTGCTTGACGGCCAGCCGCTGCTTGGCATGGGACCACTTCCAGCTTGGCTGCGCAACTTGGCCCACGGACGCTCGATGATTGCGCTTGACACTTTTCAAGACAACCTTTGTTTCTGGCGCTGCTTGGCTGTTCACCGCGGCGCAAGACCGGACAGAAGTACCAAGAAAGCCCGCGAGTTGGCTCAAAGTTATTTCCAACTTTCCGTCTCCCCAAACGACTGTCGTGGAACATCACTGGACGAGTTGGACCAGATTAAAAGACATCTCAATCGGGGGTTGCCCGCCACGCAGTGGCTCGGTATCCGTGTCTACGAGCCCGAGGAAGCTGAAGGAAATGTGGTGTGGTACCTCCGGCGGAAACCAACCAACCAGCTGAAGAATATTCTGACAGTTGGGGTTTTCGAAGGGCACGCGTTTTTCATCCGGAATATCGCAAAACGCGCGCGCGTCTATGTTTTGCGCCTAGTGCAACGCGAGATTCACGAAAAACTCGGATCTCCACCGTCATGCGATCGACAGATGCACAAAAGGTGAGACCAAGGTCGTCTGCCCAGCCAAACAACTTGAGAAAAATCAAACATGTTTTGAGAGGGCGTTCTTCCCCAAGGCCCCCTTCTCACGCACCGCCATGCGCTGGCTGGAACAAGAGGCGCGCAAACGCAAAATCCACATTCACCATGCGATGTGTGGGCATTGAGGTGAGTGTTGGATTGAGGGAGCGCCAGTGGATGGGTTCGATCCGTCGACCAAGACCATATTTCAATTTCACGGTTGTTGGTTTCACGGGTGCCGCAGGTGCCAACTCGAAAACCGCAGGGCGGTAATCGAAAGGGGGAGAAATGGCAATGAGATAACATTGGAATCGCGGTTTGAAGACACCGAAAAACGTACCGCGAAACTGCGTGAGGCCGGATTCGAAGTTGTGGAGATGTGGGGGTGTGAAGTTGGCCCGCTGCGGGGCAGCCTTCTGCCCGAGCCTTTTACGAAAAGTTACCCCCACATGATCCTGTACAACTTCGATCGAAGTATACGGAGACTGCAACCGTAGGAAGGCCCGCACAGCAACCCTGACAATCGAAAACGTGCATGTGCCGATCTCCGTTTCCATCGGAGACACACTGGAACCAAAGCCCACACACATTTGCGATAAAGACCCTTCTGTTCTGATCCAACGCTTTGTTGCAGAGTTGGAGCGGAGGGGAAGAAACATTCGAGCAGCGGTGTGGGCTGAGTTCCTTCCTTCCAGCTTTGCGTTTCTTCCCAAAAAGCAGCGGGGTTTATCGAAGACTGGTGCAACCAGGGAATTATGACTTGAATCTTATCAGGAAACATTTCTTGGGGCGGCTGGCTGACATGTCCAAAAAACTCACCGTTGCGAAAAGAGCCAACAAGATTATGTATATTACCACACCCAGATTTCGATTTCTCGACATCGTCAACTTTCTTGGCCAAGGAACCAGCAACAACAAATGGATAAAAGCTTTCGAGTTCGACGGGGAAAAATCATGGTTCCCCTACGAATGGTTTGACACACCCGACAAGCTTGATTACGAGGGGCTCCCACCCTATCCCGAGTGGTATTCCAAACTGCGTTGCCAGTACGTGCTGACATTGGACGAATATGCTTGGTGCCAACGTTTGTTCCGAGAAAGGGCTATGCGGAACTTCGCAGATTCGCTGTGGTATTACAACAACTTGGACGTGGCACCGGGGTTGGAGGCCCTGAATAAAATGCGGAGTTTCTACACGAACAGAGGCATCGACATTTTGAAAGACGCGTTGTCGATCCCCGGAGTCAGCATGCAGTATCTCCTCTGGGGGGCAGTCGAAAGAGAGGCCGAGCTGTGGACGCCGGGGGAAGAAGCTTACGGGATGTTGAAAGGTGCGGTGGTTGGTGGGCCAAGCATCGTTTTCACAAGGTACCACGAAGTGGGAGAGACTAACATTCGCAGTCACCAAGTTCCACCCACCCATGCCGGAAAATCGTGGGGTACGACGCCAACGATTAGTACCTCTCAGCAATGCTGCAAGACATGCCCGGTGGAAAGGAAAGGGTTCTGCACTTCGAAGATGCAGCAATAGAGGCCCCAGGATTCCCGCGAAGGCTCCAAGAAGGGGCCTGTTTTGGTTTCGCCGAGGTGGACATCGAGATTCCCAGACCCCAGTGGCCGAAATTTGATGAGATGTGTCCGTTGTTTATCAACCAGCAGGTGCCCATCGAAGCTGTCCCTCAACACATGTTGGATTACCTTCAGCGCACCGGCAGAAGCCGCTCAGACGGGACAAAGTTGGTGGGCGCTTTCTGCGGGAAAAATGTTGGTCTTTGTTCCCCTATTGAAATGGTATGTTGACCACGGAACCCTAATCACAGCAGTTCACCGCACCATCGACTATTAGGCCGCCAAACCCTTCACCTGGTTTGTGGAAGAAGCTACCACCGCCCGGCGGACGGGCAACACAGACAAAAGAAAAGCACTCCTTGCCGACATATTCAAGCTGCTGGGGAACAGCGCTTACGGAAAGATGATTGAGGCGGTGGAGTGGCAAACGAACGTGATTTACTCGCAAGACGAGAAAGTCGTCGACAGAGCCTTGCGTAGCCCATTCTTCGAGGATCTGGATGAAATCGGGGACACGTACGAGTTGGAAAGCCGGAAGCCAAAGATCGTGATCAAGAGGCCCTTCCAAGTTGGGATTGCGGTGTACCAGCTGGTGAAGCTGCGGATGCTGGAGTCTTACTTTGACTTCCTCGACAAGTGCGTCGGCCGCAAAGACTTCGAGCTTATCCAAATGGACACCGACAGCAATTACATGGCGATCAGTGGCGAAAAGCTGGAAGATGTCGTAAGGCCAGAAATGAAGGGCGGAATTTGAGGCGGACAAAAAGAACTGGTTAGCGTGGGACAAGTGGAGCGGGCGCACCCCAGGACTGTTTAAGTTGGAGTGTGTGGGCAACCGTATGATTCCGACCTGCTCGAAGTGTTATTTCGTGGACGTCGACGGTTCTGAACAACACGCCAAGTTCAGCACGAAGGGGATGTCGAAGAGGCAAAATAGAGTTACTTGGCAGCGTTTCAAGGCTGCGCTCGAGGAGCATAAAGACATGGCGGCGAACCGGGGTTTCCGGCTGATAGAAGGGCAGATGGTCACGTACCACCAGCAGAAGCTGGGGCTGACCGCTTACTACAACAAACAACGGGTGCTTTCCGACGGTATTCACGCGGAGCCGCTTGAGTATTAGTCAGGTTTGGTAGGAGGTAGCTCGGTATTCGGGGGACAATCATTAACTCTTCCCGAGCAAAGCTGCGTTTTGGCCCATCGGAAAGCCAATACATGACAGGTTGGTTGGGTTTCAACATAACTCTTGCGACCTCGAACACTTTCAAAGACCAGACCGGGTCTGTTGCCCTTCGCGTACCACCTTCCAACTCGCCAGGTTGAAATAAATAGCGCACTTCCACACCTGTAGGGAGGACTTTTTCGGCCATTCCAACAGGCCTGGAATACAGAGTTGCTGGCCGCGTAAAAGCAGATCGTTCTCGGATCGCATTTGTGGGTTTCAACCCCGTCAACCGCGTGGTTTGGTTATTAAGAGCAGCAACAACCCTGGAAAGCCTTGCCACCCACGCAACAGATCGCACTCCCTCCGGCAGCCGCATTTCGACAACGTACTGGTGCCTGAACAGACACTCAGCAAGCGTGCGGCTGAAACGTTCCACAATCGCCTGGTCGCGATGCACTTCCACAAGCCCACGGTGAATGTTCGTTCCACTCTTCTTCATCTCTCTGGAAACAGCACCCATGAACTCTCGCCCCGGGTCCACTTGCAGCAGCCTTGGCCATCTGAGAGGCCCGCGTTTGTAAATCCTTTCAAAAGCCCGGGCAACTTCGTCAGAATTTTTCGAGGTCAGAGGCTCTGCTGCCTTGAAGCGGCTGGCCACGTCGACCACAGTCAGCGCGTATTTGAAAGTTTTCTGCCCCACCCTGTCGTGCGGCATAAAGAACTGATCGGCTTGGTGCGCTGCGTTGGGTGTTGGCACGTCAAACTTCGGCCGAGGAATGCGCCGCGGCGCGGGATGAAAGATCTGCCAAAGAGCCTGCCTTTGCAACCATTGTTAGGCCTCAGGTTCCGAAACCTTTGCGGCTTGGGCCAGCTTTTTCACCGCGGCGAACCCTTTCCAATAACCTTGCGGGCTATAATAAATTTTTGAAGGCGTTTTTCCATTTGAATATACTGGTTAGCTCAGTGGTAAAGCACCGGACTACCGTGCGGGAGGTCGCGGGTTCAAACCCCGGCCGGATCAACACTCAGGGTCTTTAAATAATTGAGGAGAAAGTGCTGCCTTTGTAATGATATCTGCAAATGGTTAGACTTTCTAGTCCTCTCGGATAAGGACGATAAACCGAAGGCCCCGTCTCACAACTCTTCATAATTGTTTCGGTGGGACGTTAAAGAACCCACGCACTGTTCGAAAAGAGAAGGGGCCGTAGTCCCCGGTGTGGTGGCCTATCTCTAGTAGAATGTGGTTACGGGGGAGGGATTTGCAGTTACGGGCCTACAGTAATTGGCGCACGCTGTTGTAGTGTCCCTTCCAGGTCTCTGGCTTGCTAATAAAATAAAATAAAAAATAAATAAACAGTGGTAAAGATGGCGAGGTGTTGTGGGAGAATGATAAAAGACTATGTTGATTTTGGGTTAATGTGTGGTCGGTGTCACAGACCTGAACCATATGAAATACCCAAAGATGAAGCGGGCGTGCAGTTAGAAGTCGCCTTTCCACAGTGTTGTGGGGAAACAATGGAAGAAAAAGATAACGCATGGGAGTGCTGCCAACGTAAAAAAGTTGAAGAAAGGGCTGTGACCGGGAAAACAAGAGAACAGCCGGTGTGGACTGTCGTCCAGGTTCCATACCGAGACACCCTGAACGTTTTGAAAAAATATGGAGTTTTAAATCTTATTAACGTCACTGACGTTCACAGATGGCGCTTTTTATGTCATGTTATTCAAGAATGTCGAAAAAATGTTTACCCAAAATCTGTAAATTATGTTTGTTTTCTGTTTTATTACTGTAAACGGATGCAAAATGCGTCAACGGATGCAAAATGCGTCGTGGTGGGACAGACATAAAATTCTTGAAAAGTTAGGCCCCCATTTCGAAAGAATAAAACCAAAAACAAAAGCGAAGGCAAAACAATTGTTTGACGAGTGGTGGGAAAGAGTTTAGTCAGTGGTGAAATATTTGGTGTACTTTAGTTGTAGTTTGTGGGGAATTTCCATGCAGTGGTCGGAAACAAAGTCGTCGATCATTTTCAGCCTGTCGAGAAACTCCTTTGCATCGAAAGGTTCTCCCGGAGATGGAACCGGATGTCATCCAATTTTTTTGTATTCCAATCGAGCAAAGCTGGCTTTTTCGGCTTTTTTGTCGTACTTCTTCGCCGTCACGACAATTTTGACAACAGCACCAAACACTGTCAGGCTGGCAATAACAGCAGGTTGGAAAGTAACCCATCCCGCGACAGCTCCAGTCACAACAGCTTTTCCTGCAACCACATTACAAACCAAGTTACTGCGCTGAAACGTTCGGTAAAGCTTTTCGTAGCCCCAATGTTTCTTGTGGTAGAAAGCGAAGAGTCGTTTCAACATCTCGACGGTGTCCTTCGGAAGGGCCGGGTCGATGTGGTTGAAGTCGAAGATGTTGACGGGAGAAGGCTGTGGTTTCCTCCTGGGCAACCCCATGGTTATATCGAAGGGTGAAAATTTATGCAAGGAACTCAGCGGTGAGGGTGACTTTGGTGTGCTGGTCAAAGCCAGTTATTTTGAACGTTAATGCGGTGGTCCTTGGAAAATACAAATGCGTCCTAAGTGCCCCCAAAGTTACCCACCCAGTCGCTCCTTGGCTGATATTGTGGGATGCGATCTTGCTTTCACTCCCTCCCGTGGTGACGTAAACTCTTAAAGAGCCATTTCGTGGGATGGAAGAGCGGTCATAAAAGTGCACATCACAGCGAATCAAATCTTTGAAGAATGGGGTGTACAGCCCCATTTGAATAATTGTATAAAGCCACATCGTTATTGTGAACCCATTTTCCACCCAGATCAAAATCTGTCAACAACCTGGCTCTCCAGAGAGGAAATCAAGAACTTCATGAATTCCATGCCCGTTCAAATCACATTTGCCGTGCATTTTCAACCAACCATTATCATCAACTTCGAACCCACCCTCATTTGTCCCCACCACGAAGTATCCATTGGTGTTAAGATCGTCATGCAGGTCGATTCCCCCGTTAGAGTTAAAAGCCAACCCCCCCTTTTCGTGGTTCATCAACCTATACCCCATCATATCCATGTCAGTTTGCAACACCATTCGCCCATCTTTTATAAGGAAAACCTGGTCATACACCGTGGAAGAAACATTTGCGATTGTGCCATTGACGCCGTAGACGATCATGTGGCCAGTGGGGTCGGGGTGCGTGCTTTTCCCATGCAGATCAAGATAAAGATATTCTCGTTGACCAACCTGTCGCTTTTCGAAGTGCAACACCGCTTTAACGTAGCCGGCTGTCGACGAGGTGGGTTGAAAAATTTTTGATGTCTGTTTGGTGTCTGCATTTGCAAAGACACCGACGTTTCTCATTTCTGGGGGTAAAACTTAACAACGAAAGTGTAATAACCTTTTGAAAGTCTGAAAGGATTGAAACCGATTCGGGAACGATATTGTTCGGTTCCATCTTTGTCGTAAATTATGGGCATTTTTGTTGGTTAAGTGTGGAGATTTTGGGAACCTCTGAATTCCTTTGACGCGGATGTTGTTTTCACTTGACGATTCATTGACATTGTCCATCAGGTTTTTGAAGGGGTTGGCTTGCGGGCCGGAAGAGTCAATGTGAGTCTTGTTGACATATTTTTTGTTGACACCATCGCCAGCGTTCAGGGGGTCTTTCACATTCACAATTTAATTGTCCGCATGTCTATTGCTCCTGCCATTTGCCTGCCAGCAAGTGGAAGAAAAGGCGCTTGGTCGACCTAAATTTTGTTTGCAACATCTTTGTCGGCTAATGGTGCCCCAACATTTTCGATTTTGTGGTTTGCCGCATCAAGATTCCCATACATCGCACTCGTGCCATCTCTTTTTACAAAATACTCGTCGACATATCGCTTGTTCACCGCATCTTTCAGATCCAAAGGGGGCGCAAGATTCGCGACCGAGTTGTCGTTCATGTTCAGTTTTTTTGCGCGACCGCGTCGAATTTGGTTTGCAACCCCCGGTCCACATATTTTTTGTTAACGGAGTTTTCAGCGGGGGTGGCGGTGTCAACGTCTTTCATATCTTCAATGGCCCACCCACCCATATTCAGATCGCCCAGTGACGGGTCGCTTCCGTCCTGTTTCAGACAAAGCACGATTTCAGAGTCGACATAGCTTTTGTTCGTGGCGTCGAGGTCGTCCTTTGGGTAAACCATGTTGGTGAACAGGTTACGCCCCACATCAAGGTTGCCCGTCATCGCGACGCTGCCGTCTTTTTTGAAGTCGCCCGAGCCTTTCGGGCCTGCAGGGCCTTTCTGTCCTTGCGGGCCTGCAGGGCCTTGCAATCCTCTTGTCCCTCGAGGCCCTGCAGGCCCCGCGAGGCCGTGTGGTCCGGTTGGACCTTGAGGTCCTGTTGGCCCCGCAGGGCCGGGATCCCCCTTCTCTCCATGTTGCCCCTCGGAGAAGGTGGACCACGCGGGCCGGGAACCCCTTCCCCCTCGCTGCGAAAAAGGCTTCCCGGACGTTTATTCAACCACCCCATGTCTTTCTATATATCCTCATCGAAATTTTTCTTCATCTCTTTCCTCGGTTTGTCGTAATAAAAAAATGAGAATTTTTTGTCAGTTGCGCGGTCCATCAGGTCGGAGCCCACCCCAAGATCGGCGGCGATCCGTCTATTCTCTTGGGAGGAAAGCAAAAATACAAAAATGGCTGCAGTTGTCGCGGATGTTTTGGGGTTTTTGAAAAAATCCTGCGAAAGATAGACCACAGCGCAGTTGCGGTGCCGCCCGTTGATAAAATACTTTATTATGTCGTTTTGGTTTTTTTCACAAACCAAGTAGTCAAACACAACAATCTCCTGGTTGTCGGGCGGCAGCTCCTCGAGCGGAACAATGTCGTCGCCGCCATGCGCTTCGAGCACTTCGTAAACAACCTTGGGGTCGATTCTTCCGGCGAAGTCATCCAGAAGAGACTGGTACTTATTCTGGTGAAGGTTCTTCGAGAAAAGCAGAAGCTTGTCGTACTCAAGCAGCTGGTACATCATGTGCAGCAGGATGTTTGTTTTGCCGGAACCGCTGGGACCACAAATCAACATCCGGAAAATATCCTCGGGCATGGATTGGTCGCCGTGCGGCCAATTTGTTTTCGCAGAGCTGGGATCATAGTTCGGAATTTTCATGCTTTGTATATCCTCCTGTAAGAAAACATGTCTTTGCAGAAGAGGCGAGAGCGGGCCGCGGCAGAAGCCGCGCTGGAGAAACAAAAAGCCGAGATCAGGTAAACTTTCAAACGAAACAAACTCGCATAGGCGAAGGGGGAATTATCGGCAGAGCAGCTTTTCAAACCAATCACGAAGCGGTTGGGGGATACCACACAGGCCGAGCTACAGCCTGAGGCTGGCCCCGACTATGCTATGGAGGAGTTCGATCGCATCAACCCGCTCGACTGGCAGGAGGGGATCCGGCCGGAGGCCCCCACACCTCCTCCTTCGCCCCTGCACACCGATGAGGAAGATTTCGAGTTTCCCCCACCACCTTCACCTGTGGAGGAATAAACGCCGCGCCAAACTTGGGATGAACGATTTGCGTTCGCTCAGCAGCATGAAAATGGGGCAAAGCGGGCAAGAAGTTGTGAAAAGTGGAAGATACAAAGGCTGGTCTTTGGAGGACATCAAACGGCGCAGAAATGACATTCTCGCCGCACAAATGCCGCCGCCCCCACCACCACCGCCCGTTCGCAAATCCCAACTCTCGGCGAGCCAGCTTCGAGAAGGGAAGAAGAGTTTGAAGCCAAGCCCCCCTACCTTTCCAAAACCAAAAACCGAAGACACCTTTGGAAAAAGCTGTCATGAGCCGCAGACCCGCAATCCAAGGAGATGACGATGACAACAATGACGTCTGAGATGTTGGAGAAGAAGAATGGATGAAAGGGAGCGGGGCATCCCGCCCGAAGGCTGGAGGGACCTTTGACAAAATGGTAAACGACTTGTATGTGAAGGTTGGCATGATGGAAGCGAGAAATACTGCGCTCAAAGTGCAAAAAAGATATTGAGCAATTGGTTTCCAAACTCGTCAAAAGCAACTTTTTGACACAAGCTCAAGGCCAGAAAATTTTGTGGGACTATATAGAATGACTTTCCACCTGCTGCTCGATTCCCAGCTCGCGCAGCAACAAAAAGGGCGCCACAACCAAAAGACTCACAATTTTCGAATCTTCTTCAACCCTCCGATCCAACTCGACCCAACACGGAACTACGAAGCCGCCCTCGACGAGCTGATCACAATGACCTATTCGTGGCACAATGTGGCGGCGAAGTACAACAACAACCGACTGAAATGGCGAAAAAAAGCCGAAGCCTGGAAAACTTTGACGGTCCCCGATGGGATGTATGGGTACGCCAACCTCGCCTCGTATTTACAGGCGCACACGGGGTATGCTGACCCTTCTGCCGCAGAGAAAAATACATTTTTGATCTGTACTTTGATTTGACAATCTATCGAGTTGTGATCGAGGCCGACAAAGACTACGAGCTCGACCTCTCTGTTGGGAACTTCGCCGAACTGCTGGGCTTCGACAAAAGGATTTTGACGAGTTTCGTCGGCGACAAAATCCTCCATATCACAAGGGGAGTCGACTGAGTTTTTCTCCACTGCGACTTGATCACGAGAAAGGTGAACGATGTGGCAATCGACGTTTTGTTCAATATTTTCACCGTGGGGCTGCCGGTCAGTTACCCTTTCCACAAAGAACCCTTGCGCCTGAAATAACACCCCGTTGATGGAAGTACAATCAACTCGATCGGAGTGCGGGTCACGGATGGGAGAAACAACATTTTGGACCTCAACGGGTCTGATGTAGCTTTGGCTCTTGTGGTTCGAGAGGTTGGACCGAAGGAAGACTAAGTGCACTGAAATTTCTCTCAAGGGTATATTGTCCATCTCGAAATGAACAACCCCAGTGAGTGGGAGCGTGGGATGGTATCGGTTTATGCACAAAGGGTCGGGCGTGATTCGCGATGACCTCGTGGATATCAGCCCGAAAGTTGCGAAGCCAGCAAAACAAGAAGCAGTTTTGCCGTTGTCGTGTGCGACAGATGAACCTCCCGAAGAAAGGGAGGCGAAAAAAAAATCCGACAATTGTTGGGGAGACCAAAGGGGGGAGATGCGATGTGGAAACTCACCGAAATTTTGGCCAATCGCCTTTGAAATTTTTTTCATTTGTATACAACAGGGTTTGGTTTCGCTCACCACAATATCTTGAAAGGTGGGCTACGAGCGCATCGATCTCGAGACGCCGATCGTGTTACCGAGGAATGGACAGTACCAGGACAAGAAGGGGTACAAATTCTATTCTAAAGACAGAGATGTCGTCTACGATTGGTACAACGCCTATTTGGCTGTCGAGTACCGCTTCTAAGCAACTGCTGATGGTGCCAAGATTGTAAATAATGCACAAACGGCGCCTGTCAACGGGTCCTTCTCACTCATCAGCAAGATGACGGTGAGGTCTACAGGAAAGCCCCTGTACCAGGCAGATGGTATTCACAAAGTGGTGTTCATCAAAACCTTGTTGGAGGACTCAAAAGACTACGCGATCAGTGTGGCGGAACACGAATTTTGGTATCTCGACACGACTGCCACAACTGTGACGAACCCCGCCAACGCCACCAACGGAGGGATTGTGTCGCGACACACACTTTCAAGAGGGGATGGAACGGTGACAACCACAATTCCTTTAAAACGCTTTTCGTTCTTCGAGGAGCTTTGGAACAGACGTCTCCCCCGATGCAACTTGAGTTCGAAATTGTGTTGTAGGACGACGCTGAAATGATTTACCAGAACGATACCACAGAGCTGCGAATTGTGGTCAAAAAGTTTCAGCTGTGGGCGCCGAAACTGTCTCTTACACTAGAAGGACAAAAAATGATGAATGAACAATTTCTGAAACCAACGGAATAGACCTTCTTGCAAGAAACCTTGACCTCTGACTCCCCTCAAAGAAGTGCGAGGCGGCATTGGCAAATTTCCCCTGGTATCAAAGGAGCAAAACACGTATTCATCTTCTTCCAACAATCGCAGAAGCAGAATGCTCTGAACTAAACCCGTACTTCTTCGACACATTCGACCTCGATTCAGACAATTCGGCTAAATTGAGCTCTTGCCGACTGCAGTATGGTTCAACGTACTACCCCGATCTCGACTACGAGGGTGAGGATCTGGTACGTATCCGCCGCGCTCTAACCGAGTTTCGTTACAGGAAGAATGACCCCAACTCGGGGACCCAAATTAATTCAACCAACTATTCTTCTCTTTACCGCACTGTCTACTTCAATCTCCGCGCGACAAAAGAAAGTATGACGGGCGATGCGAAGAAAATGATTCTAAATTGAGAGTTGAATGAAGCTGCCAACGCCTACGATTTCATCATTTTCGCAGCCATCTTGAATGAGGAAGAGGTTGTGATCAAGGTGGTTGGCAAAGAGTTGGTTGTGGGTTGAGACAGAAAATTCTTTTCTTTGGTATAAGATGGCGACGAAGTACTATCCGTTTCAGATTGCCTTGACAGATGGGCAGAAACAAAGCCTGCGAAAGGCTGTTGCCTCGCGGACGGCCGTGACTCTGCGGGTCAAACGCACACAAATCGGGCGCAGTGATACTCCTCTTCTAACTGCCACCCAAATCAATCACGTCAAGAAAGCCGCCGGCGAGAAGCGCGGCGCGGAGATCACGATCAGCAAAACTCAAATCGCCAATCTCAAACTCAAATCGCCAATCTTTTTTCTACAGTGTTCAGTCTGGCCCGGCCATTGCTTGTGCCTGAAGCCAAATCTGCCGCCAAAGCTTTGGCAACTTCAAGGTTGAGTTTCGCGGCAGACAAGGCTTTGAAGAAAATTTTTGGAAAGGGCTACGGCCCGCGGGAAGTGAAACTTTACCGTTGGTGTTCCCCTTGCTTTGTTCCTGGTGAAAAGCCTTGTTGGAAAAGGAATGCAAGTGGGCCCCTCTCGCTCAAGACGCTCTGTGCCCCGCCTTCCCCCGCCTCCTCCTCGCGGCCAAGGAATGCAGATTAATCCTCCGTGGTATCACCCGCCGCCCGTTTGGGGTAGTTGGAAAGATTGGGAGAAAAAAAATTAAACCACCTGCCCGAAGACAGGAATTTAGGGATGTCTCACTCTCGAACATTGATTTAATCAATTGGTGCAAATATCTCAACATCCCCATCAAAGGGATTTTCTCCCGAAACGAACCCAAACCTTTCCACCACTCGCTTTGTATTTTGAACTTGGATGATGATTTTTGGATGGGAACACACTGGGTCGCTTGTTGGCGCGGGAAAGATGTGGAGTATTTCGACTCTTTTGGGCAGCACCCTCCGTTGGAATGGGAAAGAGAAATGTTGAAAGCGGGGCACAAAACCTTCCTGCGCAACAAGGATCAAATCCAAGCAATCGACAGTGTGCGACGTGGTTACTATTGTTTGTTGTTCCTCAATGAGCGCAACAGGGGGACAAGCTACCCAGATATTCTCCGGATGTTTTCTTCGGATGTGCGGGAGAATGAGAAAGTTGTAAAAAATTATTTTGAGCATATAGCGTGATGGTGGACGTCTATTGTGTGCGAGAGAAGCGAAAGACCCCGAATGTCCCTGGGTCTGAAAAAGTAGTCACCACGAAAAATGGGCGAAGAATGTTAAAAGTAAAATGCGCAGGCTGTGGAATAACAAAGACGCGATTCTTGCCGAAGTCGGGAAACTAGCAAGGCCCTCTCTTGCAGAGGGCAATTGCCCCCTTAAAGGGGGAGCGGGAATTCCTGTTCCCTTCCCATTCGTTGATTTCAAACAAATTGTGGAGATTCTTGAAGTGTTTCAACAACCAAGTGGCCCCACCGATGCAGTTACAATGCAGCACGATGTAGATTACAGCAGTTGCGGTTTTCGCGTGCAGAAGTATGGCGAGGACGAAAAAAAATGCAAGCATGTTGCTGACCGGAAAATGGTCAAATCGCTTGACGCCATTCCGTGGAAGCAGAGACAATGGGGCACTCGTTGGCCTGTAATGCAATTAACACGAAACAGAAGCGTGGTCTGGGAGTCTCAAACCCAGGTTTCTAATCCCTTTTCCGCAAGTTCGTTTACGACTCGCTGAAATCCATCTCTTACCTCTTCCTCGTGGGGTTCTGGACCATCCTTGTATTTTGATTGCGATGGGCACCACCCACCAATACATTGCGAGCATAAATGTGGCAACCATGGTCATATATCTATCAACCACTTTTCTTCAAAATCCCGAACCTCTTCTATAAAACATAATTGATGTAGCTTGTTTTTCTCCATACACACCCACAACATCCATTCCGCCGACAAAAAGAACATTTTCTGCAAAATGTTACCCGAGTAAAACAGTTTTCAATTGGGCAAAAGGGGGCGCCCGCAAAGTATTGAAATAAATCTTTATGTACTTCATCCCACCCTTCCCTTTTTTTTGTCCTGCATTTTAACTTGAATTGTTTTTTGAAGGATAACTTCCCTCAACTCTGGTGGGAGCTGGTTAACCATTGCCAGAAGATCCATCTGTAACGAGGGCACCATCGTTTAATGGGGTTGTGCGCCATGAAACGAAACGTTTTTCACCAAACCATTCGTTAAAATACCCTCTTTCATTTGGTTTCAGACGTGGGTATATTTTGCGTAGAAAATCATAAAAAAGGTACTGCGCACATGGGTTTTTGGAAATGTATTCCCAAGGCGCCTCCTGATTTTCTAACAACCAACCAGCGTATAAAACCGGCACTTATTCATCGGGGAGATTAAGTCTATCCAAAGTTTTCAACCATCTTTTGATTCTGCGAAGCAACTTGTCGCAGATTACCCACCGTTCGGCGCTCATTTGTCTTGACACCCATTTGTTCAATGGACCGTGTCATAGAACCCTTCGTCGGTCAGCCATTTATCAAGAAACGCTTTTTCTTCTTTTGAAATGTGATAACTGACCATCCAACAACAGAGGGCACATTCGTCGATTAGATAGGGGTCAGCGGTTTTTTTGATGTATTGCCAGGGGGATGTGTCTTCGCACAACAGATCGCGCACATAGCGCAATGAAAGTTTATAGGGAGAATCTTTGTTTTTCTTTCTCCCCAACCAACTGTCTATCTCGTCAATCAATACCATTCTGATATTGTAGCGGAGCAGGTCGGCTGTTGTCATGGCTTACCCACATCACCCCTTTCTCTAAAAAAGGCCTTGCGTCTTTGGTGTAATGTTTAAGAAAGGTTTGCCGGCGTCTCTCGATGCTCATCAACATCCAGAACAGTTGGGTGTCAAAAGGATATAGGGGTTTGTGCTTCTCCTTCAGGAAACGTTTCTCGTCCCGCTTGTAAACCGTGTGCATTCTTCTTCTGTCGCGGGTCGGCTCACGGAGGAAACTACTGACTACAATTTGTAAAGCTTTTTTGGCACCCAAAAAGGAAATCCCGTTGTCGCAGAGGAAGAAAAAAGAGGTACGCCTCTGCGGGGTTTGGGGAAGAAAAGTTCCATCGCTCTTGCCCCCATACTTCTCTTTCTCTTATAGACTGACGGGTGTTGTTACTCCACATCGCCCACTCCAACCTCAACCCAAACCCCAAACCATTCATCCCACGCCCGAATGGGAGGATCGTCTATATCATCCCAAAAAGGGAATGGGGCTCCGGTTCTGAGACAAGTGTCCTCCTCGTTGCAGCCGGCGCATTTTAAACAACTTACGTCTCTAAAATCTGGGGTTGGAGGGCTTTCCTTCTCACCCAACCACCAAGCGGGAGAGTGCATCCAGAAAGGTGGTGGAAGCCTGGTTATGAGGCAAATATCATCCTTGTGCAGCCAGTTCATTTCAAACAGCGCTCTAAATCCAAAGGAATCGCGTGTGTTTGAGAGGGGTTTTCCTTCTCGCGCGGGAGGGAAGGGGGCATATCGTGGTTGAAGGGGTTGAGGAAGGGGGGGGGGTGGGGAGGTGCACAGCCCCATAATTTCTTCCTTCTTTTTTTGGCAATTCTGTGGCGGCGCAGTTTGCTTTTCCCCCATTGTTGGTTCGTGGATACCCTCTTGCCCCCTTTCTCTAATAGACCGCACCCTGTTGGTGGTTGGTCCTTTCTGCGGTTTGTTTTCCATCGTGGTTACTGTGCACCCGCCTCTCTCTAATTGCCTGCGTGGTGGTGCAGGTTGGTGTCGGTTGGTGGTAAGCTGTAGTAGTATATACAGCGTCTGACAAATACAACCGAGCCACACCACCCGAAGAGCGAAGCGTGGTGATGTGGTATTTGTCAGACGCCGCATATACTACTTACTAGTTTCACCATTAGTTTTGCTGCTATTCATTTCTTAGTCGTGGATATGTGAAGCGTAGGAACGAGTATTGTTAGGGGTCAGATTATGCAAATTTGTCACTCACTCAGATGTAAACAAATCGATATGTCAACGGCATACCAATATATATCGATTTTCCGAAGTATTGCCGGAACACCTCTATCGGCTTTCCGAAGTAATGTCTAAGGAGCAACAGTCGAACCGATGAACGGAAAGTAACTTTATTTCAGCTCGGATCGAACGAATAAACGACAAAAGGAACGTCCGATCAAACAGCCGAACTGCGAAAGAAATTATAATCAATATTTCGTCACAAGCGCAGCTTCTCCTACGTTCATCCAATTCACGATCTGTGGAAAAAAAAATGAGCCGTTCAACCCAAGTGTGCACAGGAATTGACAACGGAAACTTCTGACACCAATATAGGTGCATTTGCGAAGCCATTTTCAGTGTTGGAAATAATATTCAACGCAGTCTAAAATTAAACTATTTTTAGGTGGCGCCATCGCGTCTAGCCACAATGTAAACACAAGTTTGCTTTGAGAAATGTTCTTCGTTTTAATTAAACGCGCTATTTTTTCAGTGAAAGTTTTGAATGAAATTTATTCATTTTAATATCCAAAAGCATGGCGACAATGGTTGTTTGAGAAAACGACGGCAAATGTTGCATTTCCCACCGGCAGTAAAAAGCATAATTTGCATATGTCAAATTTCGGTTGCGTTCGTTCGACAGCTTTGTGTGAAAATTTCCTCGAAATACTGCAGTGTTTGGCTGGCTTCGGTTTGGCGAAATCGTCCTTTTGCCTGATATTTTTACGTCCATACGGACAAGACAGAAACCTGTTCAACTTTCCAAAGGAGCTAATTTTTTTTAAACTCCCACGATATCTCCCTGCCTCGATAATTCATTCAAACGCGAATATGTAAATATGCACCCCGAGGTTAAATTGTGTTTATTAAGCTCATGAGCAATAAAATTGATGCTCAAAAGAGCTGGACGTTTGAACGTATTAAAAAGTTGTTTAAACACCTTCCAGAATGAGTTTGCACGCGTTTAAACTAGTTAAAACGCCGCTTTCTCGAGTCACCTTGGCTTAATCCCCTTATCGCAAATAATGTATCAGTCAATTCCAAAAGCGCCTATCCGCCCCCCCTCCCCGGGCATACCCCGGGTATTTGACCAGAGGGTAGCCCCGAACAGCGGGGAATTTGACCCGACATGAGTCCCCTCCCGGTGGGGCATTAGACTATCGGCTAAACACTGGTCAGCGGTCGCCATGTAAAGGATTTCGCGCGTCTCGCGCGAAAATTCATTCATTCACCACGGGAGCCACTTCGCTCCCTTCACCCTTCGCTCTGCTTCCGTTATAATAATTCAATATGCCTTTATTCAAAGTGTGGAGTGAGGACAAAACAGTCAGAAAAGGGGTTTAGCGAGCAATTTTTTAGATTTCGCTTGCAAAGGTAAGTAAGCCATGTTTTTTGGAATAAATGAAAATATTTATTATGAGCGGGGAGCGTGAAAAAATGCTTCATGCAACGAGTGATCTGCTTTAGATTTATAAAGTTTACACTTGATTTGAGTTCTCTTCTTTAGGTTTTCTGAATTGTTTACTTTTTTCTGTATTAAAAAGATAACCTTTACCTGTAATTAAATGGAACTGTTAAATTTAAAGAGACTTTGGATATACGAGTTCACGTATTGAGTCGATCCTTTTTGGAAACAAACTGTATAGAAATTTTCTTCTTTTGAATAAGCGTTCCAATACACACGTGGGAAATGGTTTGGGATAAGATATGCCCCCAACAGCGGGGGAATTTGACCCCTTTTGAGGCCCTAACGGTGGAGAATTTGACCGTCTAAACTGGAAACACAGCGGGCATTTGACCAAAATTTTTCAAAAAAGTGAAATGTCCGGGTGTTTGCGCGTTGGGGGTGGGGGGGGGGGGGTGGGCGCTTTTGGAATTGACTGATACATAAGGTCACGTATCCACGACTTCTTCACAGTTGTACTTTGATTGTAAAAGTTTCACCACTTCATGGCCTTTCGGCTCTTCAAGTAGAATTGCTGGTTCACTCGCTAGCGAAGCTTCGCTAGTGGTAAGGCCGGTTTCTCGTTCGCTAAGCTCGGAGAAGCTATCGTAAAACGTTTCACCGATAAGCTGTTCTGTTTTTTCACCTATCTTTTCAGAACCTTTTTCAATCACTCAGCAGCTTTTGCTGCTACTTTTTTTGCTGTTTTTCCAGTAACTTTACTGGCTATATTACTAAGAGTGTCAAAAATTCCTTCTCCTACTTGTGGTTCGCAGTTAATATATTTAGTATTTCCCTTATCAGGATCTCGAATTCTTCGTTCCATTTTATTTTATTTGTACTAATAAAATAAATTTTGCCATCCAACGATAGTAATGATAGACGATTCCTCTTTTATTACAACAGTCAGACTGATAAATTCTTTCAAAGAAGGTAATAGACATTGATCTAAACAAAGAGGCTGATAACACTTACCGTGCAAGAATAGGTTTTAATAGTAATCTAGTTACTTTTGGAAAATATACTTTTGTTTTAGAGTGGCTTTTTCCTGACTATGAAGGAATGAGTTTATCTACGGTTACTTTTCAAACAATCGGCGGTATAACTATACACAAAACAGTCGACAGAAAATTTGATAGCCGAGATGAAGATCATTCGAGATATATAGTGTGGATTGAAAAACCAATAAGAGCTTCACCACCTGAATATCTTTATTGTACTATACACTTACTTATCCCAGAAAATATAAAGTGGGGTGCGTTGTTTATGGGTTAAATGGCGAACATTCAGACGTTCCACCGAGTGTCTATAATTTTGTTGGAGCTTATAAGATTATCAACGAGAAGGTGCAGATGCAGACAGATCTCGATATGAACAACCATAGAATTTTGAATTACCGCGGTGGGAGTACTCTTCATTACATTCAAGGTTGGGTAAAAATGGGTAATATTCATAGATTCAAGCTTAATAATGGCGGCTACGATACTCTAATCCCTAACGGTTCAACGATAAAATTTGTTGAGATGTTAATCATCTATGATAGCGTTTTTCCAAATTTGCAGATAGTGATTTATCATGGAATCAGTAAGCCGCAAGCTAGCTCAACTTATAGTTTATCCGTTACAACGAAAAAACAAAGAATCGATGTCAATTTAGTTCCAAACGACGGTCTTTTTCATATAGATTTGAAGGCAAATTTAATCGCCGGTACCTACGTTTATCTATCAGTTGGTTATGTTACCCCATAAGAATCATAAGTAATATCTTTCAGAGAATAAGAATAATGTATTCCTAATAATAAATGAAGCGCGACATTATCACATTCAACCATATCGATAATACCCTTGATCCTACAGTTTTGGCAGAATTAAAAAATCTACATTATTATTATCACAAGAGATGGTGGTGTTACAAAAAGACTTACAAACGGTTCAAACGGATGAACATGGCAGTAAAACTAACCTCAACACTTTCAATTGCTGTTAGAGCGATTGTTGGAGGTGTAACGTTAAGCCCAGTAATTTTAGGAACTATTAGAGCGGTGGGATTACTATTAAAAACTTATAGCGAGATTAAAAACTACAATCGAAAGATTGAATTGAGTAAATTCGCATATACAACGTATGAAAAGGTTTAAGTCGACTTGAGATCTTGCTTGAGAGGGCGTGAATTCGATCATGAATCTTTCATTAAGGAGATGAAGCTGCTTGATGATATAATTATAGCTCTCTGTCCGACCGTGTGTACAAGTATTGAGCAAAAATATGGAAAAAAGTATGTTGATTAGTTAGGAAGGTGTTGTTTCTTATTGGGTTAACAACAAGATATTTCACACTAATACAAAGTTGGCTAATGATTTTAACATTCTATTTCTAGGCTTTGTAATTAAACTAATATTCATCTCTGTTACTTTGAGTGTTATCAATGCACCGCGCGAGCTCCAATAAATTCCATCCCATAGAACAACTGGGTGGCATCTTACTTTTTTCATTTTATCAACATAATCAGACGGGTTAACTCTCATATGTTCTCCATCATAAATATGTGTTTTACAATAATTCCTTTTCCTTTCGTATCAAGTTTGATGAGTGTTATAAATTCTTTGAAATTTTTACCATCTTCATTAGTACAATGATCATATATTTTATTAACTGCTAAATCTTTATTATGATTGTGTAGTACCACTGTTGTAATTTTGATGGTAATTTCGATTGAAATTTTCTCATAGCGTCGTATGTAATATCCCGCATATTATCAAATATTGATTGTATTAATGATCTTACGCCATCGCCTAAATTTCTAAACCTATACTTAATCTCAAGTCCCTCAATATTGGCAAGTGTTTTTGATTTAGCTTGAGGCGGCCACACTCCATCCATAAACCATAGATCTTGTTTTGGTAATTCAAAAAAGATCTGTAAGTGTTAGCCATTGTCTCCTTTTGCGTATACATCAGATGTTACCCATTTAATAGTTTTTCCATCTTTCTTATACGATTTTTTAATCGGTTCACAAACAACAACTTTACTCCAATCAAAATCTTCACCAAAACGGACAAAAATCTCAGTAGCCATTTTAGTCTTGTGTACAATTTTATTTTTTCTTTAAACTAGTAAAAACTATTTACTCTATCCACTCCCACCTTAAAATATCCCAAGCTTCTTTCATTATTTTATCGTATTCATCTTCGACAAACTTCATTTTCGCGAAAAAAAAATCTGATTTTTTGGGATCGTATCCACATCTCTGAAGAAGTTTGTAAATTATGCAATAAAAATTAATGGAGTTTTTACGATTATAATTTACGTAAACTTGAGAGAGTGCTGCATCTAACACACTGAAATCTGATAAAAGTTTCTGCTCGTGGGGTGTGATATCTGGCGGGTGTGTACCTGTTATCGAATGATAAATTAAATGTATATCGGTATAATATTTACTCAATGTCCCTTCTTTTAACAACTCCATTAATTGGTCTTTTTCTCCATTTCATCAAGCAATCTACTCTTTACTACTGTAATGTATTTATTCTGTCTCCATGTGTATTTTTTAAATGCTTCGATGAAGTGCTCTTTTCTCTTGTAAACCAGCCTTCTTGGTTTAAAATGCCTTTGTGGAGAGGTGTCTTTGAAACATAAACTGGGAATCTCTCGTTTACAACCATTGCAAAAATATATTCCATCATTTTCTCGACGAATATCGCTTTGACATGTGGTGTGATCATCTAAGGTTTTTAGACTATCTTGTTATTTCATACACCAGATATATTCATCAGAAAGGTTAACATCAAACAAGAGATCTAAATCCGTAAACATTTTTGTTAGTTTAAAAAATTCATCGTCTTAAAACAAAATGGAAAATAAACGTGAAGAAGAATGTAGAAGAGTTTCCCCAAAAATTTTTAGAGTTCCATTTTTCACAGTCAGGCCCGATTGGTTAAAAAAAACCCTAAAACATCATTTAATTTAGAATTGGATGGATTTAATTGATTCTTGAAAACATTATTACGTTTTGGGCTCGCTTTCGAATATAATGGGGTTCAACATTCAAAGTTTACGCCGGCCTATCATAAGGATGTGAAAAATTTCGAATATCAATTTTTTAAAGACTCTCTTAAAACAAGGTTATGTTATGAAAATGGAATTGTTTTAATTCGAATTCCTTATAATATTAATTTTTACGATTTGGAAATCTATATCAATGCAAAGTTGGCTGAAGCTGGAGTATATAAAAAACCGCGGTTTTTTTTAGAATTAGATGGATTTAATTGATTCTTGAAAACATTATTACGTTTTGGGCTCGCTTTCGAATATAATGGGGTTCAACATTCAAAGTTTACGCCGGCCTATCATAAGGATGTGAAAAATTTCGAATATCAATTTTTTAAAGACTCTCTTAAAACAAGGTTATGTTATGAAAATGGAATTGTTTTAATTCGAATTCCTTATAATATTAATTTTTACGATTTGGAAATCTATATCAATGCAAAGTTGGCTGAAGCTGGAGTATATAAAAAACCGCGGTTTTTGAGTAGGTGTAAAAAATAACTTCCCCTTACAGAGATGTGGAAAAACCGCCGCTAATGTTAACGTAGAATTATTATAAATTTAATTTACAGAAATAAAGAAAAAAAATTTTTGAAATGAGATTTTTTGAAATAAAATTATTTTCAAAAAATTTTTTGAAATAAGATTTTTGAACTGGTTATAATCTGTTATTTAACGTAAAATTATTAACTTAAAAAATCGAGAATATTAACAGGAGATTCAACTCCTTTAAAGAGAAACCACCGTTAATATCGATATCAGCGTAAATTTAATGTGAATTTAATAGGCATCTAACTTAACGTGGATACGCTAATTTTAATAGGGTTCTCCTTAACTTAACATACAAACGTTAAGTTAGACGATGGGCCTCATTAATCAGTTAGTGGGGAAATTTGCACGATTAAGATCGATAATTATGACGACTGCGCTGGTGCCCCCACCCCCTATACTACTCGCAGAGCAATCATAAAATCAACAAAGCGTTTAGTTACAAACTGGAAGGAAATTTACTTTTGATCACCTAAACTAACCCCAAACAGTATTTGCGCTAATTTAGCGATTACAACTCAGCTGAGTCTACGAGCAAAAGCCTGATCACTTACATCCTGAAACTGATCATCCCGATAACGAATGTAAACAGGACTACGGATTATTTATCCAACGTCATTTTTGGTTCAGTATGCACTTTATCACAGAACAACTATATATTTCAAAAATACTTTTACGTCACTCTCAACGCACTGGGTGATTTTCGATCCGTCGAAAACACCGCAAAGCTGTTCTGTTTGCATAATTTTGCGCTCATTACACGGTGAATTGAACGTGCGATCTTTACACCTCACAGGATCGAAATTCCCTTCACGCCATTGGATAATCTATATCTTCCAATAAGAATCCCGCTTGTAACTAACCAATCACAAAACACTCTGCGGGGTGAAGTCCGCTATATAAAGAGACTTGATTCTACCTTCAGCACTCGAAACTAGCTCTCCTTTTGAGCGTTTCGAAAAAAGCTTAAAAGCAAGTGACGAAGGATCCAATCTTTTGGTTCCGAAACCGGTCTTGCATCTCAAAGCTGAAACGCAGTTCTTTTCAGAACTCTACCATGGCGCAGGCAGTTTCCGACAAGGAAACGATTGCCATTTTAAAACACTACGTCCCTTAGGAGCTAACTCAGTTAAAGAGATCTTTTAAAACAACAACTAAGCTTCAAACAAAGTTTCTGTAGAAGAGGCTACCCTCCCACACTCGTTTTAAAGAAAATCCTGATTGAAGTTAAGTTCACCTACAGAAAAACATGTCTTTAACCAGCCACCGATTGTATCTGTCAAGGAGGAATCTCACTAAGTGACATTCTTGTCCTCGCAAAACTTCCTTCAATCGCACAGCAATCATAACATCAACGACGTGTTTAGTTACAAACTTGAAGGAAATTTGCTTGTGATCACCTAAACTGACTCCAAACAGTAGTCGCACAAATTCAGCGATTACAACGCAGCTGAGTCTATGAACGAAAGCCTGATCACTCACATCCTGAAACTGATCACCCGATAACGAACGTAGAAGCAGAGGACTCGTAGACTTTAATAAACACACGTCCAAGTTGCTGATTTCCATTTCGCCAGCTGTCTAGCAAGCGATTTCAAGACGTTTATATTCAAAAAGCACTAATTGCTCAGTTTTTGTCTTACTCCTGGGTTGCTCAATATTTCATGTGTTTTAGTTTATAATTTTTGTGAGCGTTCTGAACTCAATCAGGGTCGATTGTGAACTTGTTTGTATGAATCAAACTTCGTACATTTGATGAGTAATGACGTTAAATTATGCGTATTATTAAACGAGTTAACTAAACTTCGGCGAGCAGAAAAGCTGGAAAATTTGATGCTAATCATTTTGAGTAGAGATACAGTTTTTATCTCTATCGTTTGAGCGTTGCGGTGGTAGTTTTCTACACTGTTTTCTAGAATCCAGTTGTCGGATACTTTTGTAAAATTACGCTGAATTTTTGATATTCGATGAACCGGCGGGAAGGAAATACCTTGTCATTTGTGTAATACACATATTACTTACTTTGTCTTTGACAATAAGGTCTTAAAAGGGTTTCCATCTGTCAGCGTTCGTTACGCACTATATTTTTTTGAGTTTTTAGTTTAATCTGTAGCTAAACGTACAGTCCTTTTGTTAAAAGCCGTCGTATAAGAATCCTTTTGGAAATATACATGAAACTCGCGTTTTGAAATGGTCTCAAGACTCTAGACTCAAGACTCTCTACTTACCTGTCTTGTATTATGTTGTATTTTCACCTTCCATTAAGAAAATTAAAAAGGGAAGGAAACTCGAAAACAAGTGAGCAGGTGGCAAATGTTTTTCTTGAGTACAGCTTTATTATTTTCTCGCTTCTCTGGGATAATTAAATATACATGATGGTAATTTTATCATTTCGTATTTGGAAAATAATTGTGCCAACAAAATTCCTTGTTTTGAAGCCTTTCGACTCTTTACAAATTGGAGCAAGGACGATAAGAAGAAACTGATAAACATCCATCTAACCAAACAAACAAACAAACAAACAAACATGCAAAAATAATGAAAAACTGGAACCGGTTTTCAATCCTCTTGATTTAGCTCGTGTCATTACAGATAACTTAGCAATAAGATAAGATTAGTACTGTTGTATTTCAAATTCAATTCAAACTGCTGAGAACATTAGCTGATCAATCAGTTACCATTCATCCTGTCTGGCTTGTCTGGTATGTGTTTCAACTCATAGCAAAGGCTAACCATTTGCTTACTATTTGGGCCTCATTTTTTATCAGATAAATTACACAAATAGGCTGATATTGGCTTATTATTCTGTAGTCGCATCCTCTTAGTATTATCTCTATCAACACAAATGATATGTAGGTATATTTCATGACACCTTCATGAGAACTCACAAAGTTCCCCAAATCCATTTAAAAAATAAGGAAGAAATGAAAAGTTGTCTTTTTCTTGTCCCTCAGTTGACAGATTAATAAGTAATGTAAGTGTTCTAGGATCCAAGGGATTTGAAATTTAAGTGTCTTTATGGTGTGTCATCTTTAATTTCAAGACTTTGGTACCAGTTCAAGCTATTTTTTACCAGCGCAAAAACAACTTGTACCAAAGTGCAAATTGAACTTCAACATAAAAAACTCCTTGCATGCAAAGGAAAGTGATGCTTGGTGGCTTTTACATTTCATTCATATAAAAAAAATCAAAATTTAAACAACATAGTACTTTCACACTGCTCAGCACAATAAACAGCAAGCATTAGCTTAACAATTTTGACTTGTACATTGAACATAATCCCTGTGTTACAAACTGGTTCTGTGTTTATGTTGTGGTTCAAGTTGATCATCAAGTTAAGGTTTAAAATGTTTCTCCCTTAATGTTTTAAACTAATTATCATACATCACCGTAACATTAACACAAGAAACAATTCTATTAGCACATTCTAGTGAAAGGTGTGATTCAGTAGTTTTCTCTGGTGAGCCCTTCAAATGGCCTTGACAATGAAACACATACACTGTAGGCTATAATGTTATTTTTTTTTGTGCATCCAGTTATCACAGGATAACAGATGGATGCAAAGTATGTAAATCCAATAATCTGTGCTACCAAAGATGAGTGTTATGGTTTTTATCATGACTAGGATTTTTAGGTGTAGTAAAAGACAGTGCAACATGCTATGTAGGCAGTTTGGCCATGTGTGGTTGCACACTGTATGGATTAACTATGGCTTAACAAAGGAATTAGAAATGTCAAATGACTGCTGATATGTTACAGGTTCAATTGATCTCAGGTTATTTTTTATTTAACCTTGGTCAAGTCAGAAGAAAATTCCTTTGACTCCTAACCCTAATTATTAATGAGAAGACAAATGAATTTAAATTTGACTTAGGTTAAATCAAAAAATAGCCTGAGATCAAATTTAACCTGTAACAACTTCAAGGTGTATGTTGTTGTTTGTCTGTCATAATCATCAGTTAAGACCATGCATGCATATAGAGATTGTCCTAGTTTTCTCAGAAGTGGTTCATAAGGGCATGAGAGACAATGCTGCTGTACAGTTTTAGGCCTGTAAAAAGTCTCAATTTCCTTTTGCTGGCTTCTTTTTCATTCTCATTCAAGGGACAAAACTTTCTTTTGATGGTCTTCGGCAGTCCATCGCATGCGATGACGACTGTTTATGCCAGGCCCGCCCGTGAGCGGCAGATCCTATAACAGTGACTACATGTATCACCTGATGTTGCAGTGGAATGTCTTCTTTCATGAGCACGCTGGTATTCCAGCTGTCGCTTCTCCTCTATGCTTTCCACTGATTTAACAGTGGCTCTCCGGAAACTTCTGTCCAAAGCATCTTGTTCCCAGGTTTCAGACTTGACATTATAATTTTTCATGTGCCGCTTAAGCACATCCTTGAAGCGTAGCTTCTGTTCACCTTGCTTTCTCTTCCATTCACTGAGCTCACCATAGAATACTGCCTTTGGCAGCCTTGAGTCTGGCATTCGCCGTACATGTCCATCCCCGCGAACTTGTGACGCTGTGATGAGAGCTTGATGCTTGAGCTTGATGTGAATCACTGTCATCTGGCAGTAAGGGTTCTGGAATCAGTGCTCAAAATAACAGCCAGTCAACAGACAATGTCCGGTCAAGATAACGTTTTGTCCGGACAAACTTTCGGTTTGCCGGTCATTTTGATCGGGCATATGCATGTACAGTTAAGTTGAATTTTTTTATAGCATCTGGAATAAAATCTTAATTAAGATGATGAAATACCTCAAGTTCGAAGAGAACAAGAATTTTTCAATTAATTAACACAAATACATAAATGTTATGCGTACTCGTACTTCGATAGGCACAAAGGTTATTCCGTTAGCTTGAAAAAAAGATATTACAAGATATTTAACAAATCGAATCTGGTTTAGCGTTGTCTGTTAACTCTTATCTACAACGATATTCGTCGTCACAGTGGTCAAAATGTTGTAGACTCACAAGGCGCACCCGACTGAGTCCGCAGCACATTTTGACCACTGTGATGACGAATTTCATTGTCGATAAGAGTATAGACAACGCTAAACCACATTCGATTTGTTTTTTACCACAATGTCAGCATCAAAAAAAAAATGTTAATTTCAGAGTGCGAGCTCGACACGTCGACGCGAGCAGCGTTGTCTAGGCTCTTATCGACAACGGCAAATTAGCCAATAAGATTGCAAGATTACTAGCAATAGTGGTAAAAATGCGCATTGACAATGAGGTCGAGAACTTTGCATGGACACTCCACGCACTTAAAAGCAGTGTATAAAAAGCAGTTTCCTTTTTATTACTACATGCCAAGGACAGGCAAAGTTTCCCCATTTGCAGTTGTTGCTCTGTAAGTGTTTCGTGAATGTTATTGTAATACTTTTTTTCAGCAATACTAACAACGTAAATTGCATCCACACGTTCTGTGAACAATTTCTAATTACATTCAGTTGAGTTTTGATTGTTTTTTAGACTGCGCACCCTGCATTTCAAGTTTCAGATTGAAAAAGAAGTACTGATACGTTTAGTGATAACATCTGTTACACTCGGCCCTAGCGACGACTCTGAATACATATAAGCTTATACCGTAGGTGTGAATATTTTGACTGGTCAAAAATGAGGTGTGACCGAGCTAAAATTTGCTTGGCCAGACAAGAGAACGATTCTTTATTTTTTCTTTAATACTGTCGCCTACTCCACTCCAACTCGCTGCCTACTTCAAATTTTATTGGAACCCCTGAATGTGCGATCCATAAACGTACTGTACAATGCGTAGTATTACATCAAATTGAGCAAGACTCAAAACAGTGGATTAAGGGTGTGACTTTATTTACGTTGCACATAGTTGAAAGCTATCATGTTAATATAAGCCTCTTTTTTATGCACTCCTTTTTTTGGCATTTTGTTTTGGTAATTTATCTTAGAAAAATAGGCAAAAGCTGGACAAAATAAACAAATATATTTTGTTAATCTGCAGTAGGCCTTGTCAACTACTTGTGGAATTTAGATTGAGGTAAATGTTGACTTTGGTATTATTTTTATCTGTAGATGTGTAGTGCTGCAGAATTGTCTAACAAAGTTAAGTATCCCACGTTTGGTCGGACATGTGCTGTGGACTCTCAAGTTGGATCAAGTCTCATTAGCCTTCTAAAATATACATACAATTGGACTATAGTTGCTGTCATTTGCCAAAATACCACCAAGTGGACATCTTTGAAAGAACATCTCCTGAAAGAATTTCAAAATAATGATATCACTGTTTCAAGAGAATATATTGTCATGAAGTCTCCTTTTTATGCCAATAATATAAAATACTCAGAGGAATTTAGTGAAGCTCTGAGGGATATAAAACGGAAAGCACGAAGTAAGTTGCTAGTTTACTGTAGTATACTATCTATACTTTTTACTTATACTTTATTTAATGACCAGTAAAAGTGTATTTTATACGTCATATATATTGCCACATAAGCATTAGTGAATAGACATGACATTCAGTATTTCAAGGGTGTGAATTTACATTACATGCAATTCTTTCATTTTGTTTTGTTTGAAGAATGATGTGATGTGATTTTACGTCTAACGAAGATTGTAATTGACATTTTGTAATTGAGCGCTTGATTTGTTCCATTGTCCTCTAAAATTGGAGATTGTACCAGTCTATAAAGGCTGGTTAATTATAATTAGCGAATTATGCCTACTCAGCGTGAATTCTTGATTTAAAACATTCTTCTTCTGACTGCAGCATTCATTTCACTTGTCACATTCATTAGGTACCACTGAATACTCTGGGAATCAAATTGCGGCTTTCAGCATATTCAGCCTTAAAACATACATGGAACAAAATTGGCAGACAATAAATGTCTGAGCCAATTATTTGGTTGTATATTGTTTGAAGGGTTAATGGGGGAAATATGGTTGAGTTCATGTACCGTATTACCTCAAATAAGTGCCCAGTCTCTCTTGCCATCACAAATGGCCGCTGTTTGTGCAGTATGACTTTGGGTTTTCTTCCTCAATTTAAGAGAACTTGTGTCATGCAAAAGAGAGCAGGAATCATTTTCTGGGTCAATGAACTCGGGGAAAATTGCCCTCTTGTAAAGATTAGTGCTTTACAAACTTCTGAGTACAGGAATTCATTGATCTTCTGGCATGGAGTAAACAAGCATATTATTTGATGTATGGAAAAAGGTAAAATGTGGCTGGTGGAGCACGACTTCCATCCTCCTAGGCCCAGTCAGTGATTTACATTACTTTGTTTTGTCTTTAATAAAATGAAATAAAAAGGCTTAAGGCCTCTGATCACTGAGTTCACAGAAATTCCTAGAAATTCCACACTTTTCCAAGCCAACTGTTTTACATAGTGAACATTCTTAGAAATTCTCACAAATTCTAAGTTTCATTTACTTAGAATTTTGGGAATTCCTAGGAATTCCTAGGAATTTTAAACATATACAAACCATTCCAAAAAATTCCCAGCAATTCCTAACCAAATCATAGATGATGTGCGATTTCCATTGTTTGGAATTTCTGAGAATTCCTAGGAATTCTCCTAGGAATTCCCAGAAATTCTTACGAACCTGGGAATTCATTTCCCAAGGGACACTCTATTAAGCTATAAAGTTATTTGATTTGATTTGATTTGATTAAGCGCATTTCCTCGAATAAGAGCCCCACCCCTTCACACATTCTCCTAACTTTCTTAAGTAGTAGCTATAGGGATACAGGGAAAACCTGTTTCCATTGTCACTTTAGTTGCAATCTTTTAAGCGTCAACTACACCAGCATCGGTGCATGTAGGACACCAGTGTATTTGCCATAAACCCCTTCAGATTATTTCTATCTCTTTGTACTTGCAGAGTTCTTATATATGCGTAAGCCAAAATAGACTTACAGTTCGTTTCAAGAAAAAATTAATAAACGTCCGCTTGATTAAGCACCCGCCTTTGAATAAACATCCCCTTTTGTCGAGGAAATACGGTATGTGCTTGAATCTCCAAACTGGGTAGTATCTCTTGAGAATCAGCTACACAAGCTGCTCTACGGTATAGCATACATGTAATGTTACAGATTTGAGGCTGAACCTTGCGCTTTGGTTTTGTTTTCAGTCACTGTAGTAATTGGGGAGTGGACAGTTGGTCTGGAAACCTTGTATCTTGCCAAGCAGGAAGGAATGGTCAATGGAGATTATGTATTCATCCTTTTTGAGCTGAACCAAGGAAATGTGTACAGAAGAACTAAACTTCCCTTTTTTTGGTTTATTAATTACTTTCACAACCAATACAGGTTTGTCACAATAATTTCAATTACCGTTAAGACTGACAGATAAGCCGCACTCACAGATAAGCCGCATCCTGAGTTTAACAAATCAAATTTTGGAAAAATAGGTTTTCTAGTAAATCTCGAAAGAAGTTCAAAGTCAAGTCTTAAGAAGTCTTCTGTCTTCATCGAACGTAAACTCGCCAACATAAAACTGGAAAATACTTCATAGTCGATCAGACCCACAATTTTAGCTCTTTAGTAGAAAAAACTTCGTGTCCGCAACTATGACATATGATTGATGTTATTCTGTTATTTGTTAACAGGTATTTCTTTGTTGAATAGACAGTTTTTCATAAAATTTTGCATGTTCGACGCTTTGAATGTTCATAGCTTAGTAGCCACGCATTAGTTCGGACGATGGAAAACTGGACACCGGCGAATTTACCACGCGAATACTCGAAAATAAGGTGTTATTTTCCTCGCTTCTGGTGGAGAAGTTACAGGCCGTCATCGGCGCTGCAAACAGCTTTGTTGGGGATGGAAACTCAATGCGGTGTGATGACTTCTCCTGTTAAAGAAAAGCGACCGTAAAGCATATAAAAGATCTGTCAATGAAGGGTTAGCACTGTTTAACAGCAGGAAATGTGTGTGAGCTTGAAATAAGCTAATATTTGCATTGTTAACGGCTCTTTTATGAGCCACCAAGCTTTCAAAAGCAATGACCAGTACTTTGTTTTAGTTTTGTGAAGTATTTATTTATGTACTTTTCCAGAAAAGTGTATATCCACTGAAATTTATGGCACCTTTTCCAAATGGTCTCACAAATCAAACACCAAACATCAATTTTTAGGAAAAAGGTGCGGCTTATCTGTGAGTCTTTACGGTACATTGTATTAAATGATTGTAGTCAGCTTTAACGTTTAGACCAACGTTCAAGGATGTCCTTCACAAAAATTGATTTATGCAAAACCACGAGAAAACATGCTCCCTTTGAATACACTCGATCGATTCTTGATGGCTCGATGGCTCGATGATTCTCGATGGCTGAGCCTCGATCCTCGATGCCCGAAACTCGCAGGAATCGAGTATTGAGGATCGAGTCGAGAATCTAGACTAGAAAGAGACTGTCAACTCACTTTTAACGGGTACTGTATGTCAATACGTGTCCATTTCTGTGTGTCTTTATTTATGCACTAGAGTAATATCTGGCCGATTATGCTTCAGCACGTTGTCTGTGTAGATAGTCATGCTCCAGGTAATCCTCACTTCTCCATTTTCTGTGATTGGCAAGGGTTGATGGTCATACCACTTGTCAGTTAACACTCTATCCCATACCTATTATCATATTAGTAGGCCACAGTGACATCACGAGTGTGGGAACTCTGTACCAGAACCATCTTCTCGTACGAAGGAACTTTGTTAATGACAAGGAATTATCTGCGGCCCTGAAACAGCTCTTGAAGCGAGTCAGAGCTGAAGACTATCTTATAGATTTTAAGTTTGAATGTACGCCAGCATCTGCTATAAGATGTAGACAACAGAATTTTACATATTACTGATTACAGTGTTTAATAATATGATATATAGATTTAGCGAAGCCTAAAAGCAGAGCTCCGCGATCATTATTTTTTACTGGTATTGAGCAACACAGCATGGCTTTCCTTGCGCCAATATTTTATGTTTAGAGCAGTCAACAGGAATTGACCACGGTTCAAAAACATCAAAACAGTACAAGAAAACAATACAGTTGAGGCGTTTGTTTGTTCAAAAACAAATTTAGCAATCAAAGAACGATCAAATATTTTCATCCAACATGGTTGGACGAGCATGTTTGACGGTTTAGCCACCTCTCACAATTGTGCATTGAATGGCTTTCCATGTTTGATCAAAATCAAACATGTTCATCCAAAATTTCGCATTAGGAACAAATGTTTGATCGTTTAGCCACCCCAACAAACAAATCGTGCACAAACGGTAAAAAGCAACCAAATGAGCCACGCAACGTCGAAAATTTCAGCAATAATACGCAAAAATAATTTTTTTGGACTCACTTCGTCCCGTGTTTGGTCAAACATTGTTTAGCGTTTAGCCACCAAACGTTATGCTTGACAAACACGATAATGGATGGAAATGTTTGATCTTTTAGGCGGGACTTAACAGACATATTTCATAGTACGTTAAGTTTACACATAAGCTTAAATGTCGTAGAAAAGAGAAAAAGGAAAACAATCCTGATAGTTTGAATAGGTAATCGCAAGGGGCCGAGTAAATATCACTTGTGCCAGTTTTCAGTAAGTTCCTGAGATTACCCTCGTCGCGCAAAACATAAGTGATACTAATCCTTAATTTTACGAGGATTCATTGCGATTACGTGTTAACAACAAAAAAGGGCAAACATTTCTTTCAGTTCTTAATACTGCAGAAACACAGACGCCGAAAAACATGTGCAGTCAGCCAAGCGGAGGAAAACACTCGTTCGCTTGCAAAACAACAAACAAACAATTCGACCAGCTACTTCTTTGTGTCCAAAACGAGTAGATTGTTATTTATATCCAGTCGAGACAAAAATACAAGTTTCATTCCTAAACAAAATTAACAACGATTAAACCAAATGTTAAGCTTCAATTTACTTAAGTTACCTGTGTCGTCAAGCTTTCTACCACTTGAAAATGCGCATCGATCCACTATAGTAAAAACACGCATATACAAAAATAGCAAACGGTTTTTTCAAAGAAAGAACTTTTTCCACCAAGTGTGAGTTACTCGTTCCTCCCATTAATGCCGGTGAGTTGTTAAGAACTTTCTTGGTGAAATGCAAGATGTCGCGGTAAAGTGGACAACCCCTTGAAGCGTTAAACGACATTTTGTTTTTCAACCACACAATCCGGGCGCCATACAAGTGGATCCAAAATTTAAGAATTTCCTGAGAACAACCTTTTCCTCTTCCATTTTCCAGTTGAAAATTCACCTTCCGGAGTATCTTTTAAGTAGTTCTTGATTTTTATGCCTTTTACGCGAATTAAGAGACAGAAGCTGAACTTCGAAGATGATGTTGTTTTGCTCAGAATGAAGACACCAGCTGAATTTGAAATCTCGAGCCGCAGAAAGCGAGCGAAAAATTAAGCCTCTTTGTGGCTTGGGTGTCTCGTTTTGGTTAAGTTAACCTGACTTGAGCCTGCGATCCAATCGAAAACCATTACCTGGTCAGCGGTCAGCCTTGATGAGCTCTAACTTGAGCTCGCGATATGGACACGTGATACTGGTCAGTGGAAACCTTGTTTTGACAGGTGTCAATCAGCCATGACACGGATGCTCTATATCAAAGATGTACGCTGTAAACTAGGTGATCAGCTGGAGTATGGCCGCCATGTTGGATTATTATGATTATTATTAGGATATTATTAATTATCTGGCGACGTCAACGTCGTCGTGCGCACCCACGAGCAATACCGCTAGCCATTTTTACCATGAGAAAAGCAGTTGACGGGTTTCTATAAGTATGGTGCTCCGCCGGAGCTCCGCTATAATTTGTATGTATGTTTTGATGTAGATTAGGTTAGTTTAATTCTTAAATACACGACCCCACAAGCTTTTTAGCTTTAAAAATTATTGCGTTTAAATAAAGATTATGTATGTATGTATGTATGTATGTATGTATGTGTGCCCTTCTTCCTCAAAATGCAGAGGGTGTGAGGGACCATTGGTTTGATGTCACTGTCTTGTGATGTGGTCTCCTGAACTGTACCATGTTATCCCACTGTCAGCATTTTATCAGTTATTTTAACACCATAGTTTATGGTCTGGCCTGGATTTGAACCCTAATTATCTTTGTCATTCAGATACCAATTTTTCTGGCAGTGGTTTGCTCAGTTCTAAAGTGGTACTGTAGAAATCCTTTAAACCCATTCCATTCCATTGATCACTATAAAGAGAATTCTCCGTGCTTCCTTATCTAACTTGCCTCTTATCATTTCTCTTAACTTCTCAAAACAACAACAACTTTATCTACAATTATTTCTTTACAAGTGTTACTTTACAATTATAAAGACAATAGCTTGCCCTGAAGCTAATCGAGGCGAAAAGAGGAAGAACAAAAGTTAACAATTAGTTAAAGTTACAGACAGTTATAGCT
Source organism: Pachyseris speciosa (assembly GCA_016490735.1). NCBI lineage: Eukaryota > Metazoa > Cnidaria > Anthozoa > Scleractinia > Pachyseridae > Pachyseris > Pachyseris speciosa. The sequence continues at coordinate 98,235 of JAEMWC010000435.1, forward strand.
GTGAACTAAAATTGGTGGCAAACAGGAAGTGAAGAAAAGAGAGAAAAAGTGAGAAAAGAAATATTAATTAAATCAGAAATAAATATATAAATGGAACTATTTAACTAATCCTACTTTTCTAATATCACAGGTATTTCAATGTAGTTATCTTCTTTTCAATTCAATTGGTGGAGGAACTTTTTAAATGTGTTCTTCTTAGTTTTACGCAATACACTGTAAGTCATGCACTCTGAATTTTGTTTGTAGAAACTGGATTGTGACCGAGGTATTCACTAAGGAAGCTATGCAAGCTGCTCTGATATTGGCGGTAAAGAGTCCCGGGGAGAGAGCTACCAGTCTTTTCTCACAGAGGTCAAGCGTAAGATGTCACAAAGCCCTTTTTACAGCAAGTGGTACAACTCAACGCAAAGGAGCTGGCGCACTATTGTAAGTGTATCGACCTACGTTATACTGTCTATAAGAAGATGGGTAAATGTCAAGGAAATTCTGAAGGTTTTCACTCTCAATTTGGAAGACCCCTCCAAAAAGTGCTTTGCGGACTATCTTAACACAGTCAGTGTCTTTTGAGGTTGCTGGCAATAATTATTATTACCAGTAACCACAAAAAGAAAGAGCGGAATTGAAAAATTTTGTGGTTACATCTTCTGAGCACTAGAACATTGTGTGGCCAAAGAGACTACCAACAACAACAACAACAATCTTTATTTGTACTCTTTCTTGCTAAGAAAAAATATATTGACAATGAAAATATTAAAGGTAAAAGTTTAGAGTACTGGCTGCCTGGAATAACCATGAGGGCTAGCAGAGCCAGGGAGCCAGTTGACATCAGCAATAAATAGTAATAAATTATAGTTTAGCAAGAAAACTGAAGAAAAAATACGCACATAAAAAGGGAAAGAGAGAGAGAGAGAGAGAGAGAGAGAGAGAGAGAGAGAGAGAGAGAGAGAGAGAGAGAGAGAGAGACAGAGACAGAGACAGAGACAGAGAGGAGAAAAAACGCTATTTCTACGCTTCGAAGGAAGCCTAAAATAATTAAAGTTATATATTAATACAAGACATTAAGACTGAGAAAAGTGAAATAATTTAGCAAAAGAATAACTTACAGGTAGTTTGGGAAATGACACTACTGTTAATACGAATACAAGTAACTAATAATCATTGACAAGGTCGCTTGTTACAGATTTCTTGAAGTTTGAAATAGAGCAGGTTTTCCAATTTTCACTGATTGAGTTCCATACTTTGGGACCTTAAAATCTTATGTTAAATATTCCATAATTAGTTATTACTTTACCAATCAAGGGCAAGACCGCTGATGTATTGCCATGAGAGTTCTCTTAAAAAATAATTTACCATTTGCACACTTTGATTATAATAATTGTACTAACAAGCACATGCTGGAGAGTCAGGAACAAAACTCCATGTATAAACAATAATTATTCTTGCCATGGGCCAGCATCTTTGGCTCCTACTTCTTAGACAAAACAGTTTATACTTAATTTTAGTTTGAACTTCTTTTTGCTCAGAGCATTAATATAATCACTCTTTTTTAAGTGGTCTCTGTAATACAAAATTCTATAACCACTTGAAGCTAAATCAACTTACGCAGGGCTTTCAATAAGTTTTTTTACAAGCGGCTTCTGGAGGTAGAACAGGTGGCTGTGGTAACAAAGGGGGCTGTAAGAAATACAAAGAAATACAAACTGAATAGACGGCGGTAAGAGCCATGATTGGCGGTGGTAAACCGCTGGTAACCGGCTTTTATTGAAACCCCTGCTTACTGTATCAGTATATGCTCTCTTATAACTAAGTGAAGCATGATCCTCTGTTTGAGTGTAGTCCTGAGAAGGACTGTTTGTCAATGTTTGTCAGTGTTATCCCAAACAGTCCTTCTCAGGATTACACTCACCTGGACGATCGTGCTTCACTTAGTTATGACATGACTCCTGGGTTCAAACCATTTACGAGTATGCTCCTAAATTCCCATTGTTTAAGCCTGGCCTAAAGCTCAATCGTAACAGCACTGCAACCTGTAACCATTGATAGACAGGGCAGTGCCATGATAGTTTTGCAAAATGATCAGTTGTTGTGACTCTTAAAGCGAACTTGCTGAGACACTTAATTGTTGCAAAAATTTTTGCAGCCACCCATATACTCAGCTTACCTTTACGATGCTGTTTACCAATTTGGAGTTGCCTTGAACAAGTCCATTGCAAAACTGGGCCCTGAAGCACAAAACAGGACTCCATCAGGAGAGGAAATATTTTCACATCTCCGTGACTATAGCTTTGACGGTGAGTACCAGTGGGGCAGTTGTGCTCCTTTAACAGTAGAACTTGCGGGGGAGGGGGAGTTGACATTAAGTGGCCAGAGAAAATGGCATGGAAACTGGTCAGAAGTAGTCGACCAAGAAAAAATCTCAAGGTTCCATCATTACAAGTCAATTGTTTATCAAAATCACAATGATGCAATTAAAAGATCTAAATAAGACTGAAAGACTGAGGCTACCATGTATACATTACTATTGTACAGCGACTGGGAAATTGCCCCAGCCTGGGGATTTCCAATATATTCCATGCCTGTTAAAGCTTTATACAGTGTACACAATGATGGATAGTCCCTGTGGAATAATACCCACTGAAAATGTGTGCAATTGTCTTAAGCATGCTGTATATGATCCTAGCTGAACTGGAGTTTTGAGATTATTCTTGTGTCCCAGTGTAGTGGTTTAATTTTGTTGTTGTATGTGCTGCAAACTGATAAAGCTACCAACATCGTGCAGGTATTCAGGGCTACAAGACTCATTTGGATGAGAACGGTGATGCTCAATTTAATCTGACTTTGCTGGACATCAGGCAGACCAGAAAGGGTGATGGTGAGTTGAGTATAAATCTTAAGTCTTCTCTTTTTATGCAGTAGCAAGCACCTACAAAGCAAAGGGCAAACTGTTGTGTTTGTTTGGGTTTCAAAGTGATTGAGTGAGGCAGTCTGAACTCAAACTTGGTTGCCATAAAACTTCATTAAGTTAAATAAGTTGTATGGCATTGTTTAATTGACTCCCAACTTTTTTGTGAAAGTGCTGCAAGTAACACAATTGTTCTAGAAGTCAGTAAATTCAGCCTAATGTAACTAAGTGTTAGGAAAAAGACTTAAATTCCCCCAGGATACGAACCCAGACCTTGGCTGAAGTTACATGTAATTCAGAGGTTAAGATCATTAAAATAACTACACCATGATTGCAACTTGGACAACCCTCTGTGTGTGTGTGTGTCACCTCTTGAATTGATGGCAATGCAAATAAGCTTGAATTTAAGAGCTTTTGTGTTATTGAAGGGTGATTACTAACAGCATGAAGAAGAAATTGGATTTGGAAATATAAAGTGATGTGTGTATTTTGGTTGTATTGCTTGGAGTTTGTCCAGTCTTTAATGATTTTCAAATTCCCTTTTTCTACTTTCATTTTTGCAGCATTAATTGAAGTAGGAGACTTCCAAATAATTTATGGCAATACTTCCAACGCTACTTCTGGTTCCAACAAAGGCTTTCCCCAACTTGTTTTTCGCAAAAACAGGACAAAGATTTGGGTTGGGGGAAGTTTAAAGGCTCCCAAGGACCGTCCAGAGTGTGGCTTCAACAATGAACTCTGCCCACCTCCCACAGTAAAACCACCAGGTTTGTGCTTCATGTTTAGTTTTCATGTTTTACAAAAAATCATGTTTCATTAATTTTTCTGTCTATTATTTCCTCTTATTGTTGGTAGATTTTTGAAACAACATGATGAGAATAAAGAAGTTCATCGCATCAACATCAAACTATTAATTTACTTGTGAAATAACCAAAATTTATTGATCAAGATCTTGATTCTCTCCATGCAGTGGTGGATCTTGTTGGAGAAGGGCGTATTAGTGTGGCAGAAGGGTCCACCAAATTCTTGCAGTCGTTGCAAGAATTTGGTGGACCCTTCTGCCACACTAATACGCCCTTGAAATCTAGTAATTATTACTAGATTTCAAGTATTGTTTTACATGGGGTTAAATGCAATTTAACCTAGTTAACGTCTAGGAGCAAGTCTTTGCTCAGTTTATTGGCATGGCATGGCGTTTGGATTTGCTGTTAGCCTTTCTGGCTTATGTCTGACGTCTTCAGGCAGTCCAGTGGTCAGCGGCAGTTCTGTTTATTTTATGCGTGCATCTTTTCCATGTGCTGGTAGTTTTTACTTGCTCTGTGTATGGGGCGTTACAGCTCGTGTGTTTTCGAGTATCTCCCTCCCTTTAGTTTACTTCTTCTTCTTCTTCTTCTTCTTCTTCTTCTTCCTATTCTTATTCTTATTCTTCTTCTCCTTCTTCTTCTTCTTCTTATTATTATTAATTTATTTATTTGTTTTTTTCTTCCACTGAACTCCTTGTTCAATGTGACGGGTGCTTGGTTTGGGGCCTGGTGTGGCAGGCAGGGCTCGTGGCTGGGTTGCGGGTACGGCAGGCTTATGGGGTGTTCTACCGACCTGGGTTTGGGTCGGCGGTACCAGCCCCCAGGCCCCTGAGCACCCAACCTCCACTTGCGACACAGATCTTAAAACGTGGATATAACATTTAAGTGTCCAAAAAATGGATATCATCATTGCCTATTTTGGGCACCGCCATTTTGGATTTGATGATGCGTGATGGTTGCAGCTATTGTCAGGAAGCAAATGAAGCAGAAAATCTTTTGTGTTAAACAATAGGGCAACCATCACGCGTCATCAAATCCAAAATTACCACACCCATAAAACTTAACAGCAAAAATGGGTGATGATGATATCCAATTTTTTTTTGTACACTTAAATGTTATATTCACATTTTAAAACAAAATTTGAAATCTAGTAATTATTACAGTGTACCTCCAATTTAGTGTCAATTTGTTTTAAGAGTGGAGGTTCCCTTTAACTCGGCTGAACCAAAACCAAACTTTTCAAAGCTGTCATACTGGACTGAACTATGAGTGTGTAACTGCAATTCCTTTTGCTAAAATTGCTATCAACATTTGCTAGAGTTCAATCCTGGACATACAGTGTATTACTTAGTGCAATTTTCACAAATTTTTATCTGACTAGCTATTAAAGTTTTGTTCTTCTTGTTTGACTTTGTGTAGATAACAGAACAGAAATAATTGTTGGAGTTTCCTGTGGCCTTGTATTCCTTGCTCTCCTCCTTGTAGTCAATCTTATCAGGTAGACAAATGCTTTGTGTTGAGCTTTATTTGAAAGGCTTGTTGTAGCAGGTGGGTATAACTCCTTAAACCCTTATATCAACATGGATATTCTCTCAACTGTTTCTCTGTAATTTCGTATTGTGTGAGTTAGGAGAATTTGGTTAAAATTAATGTAAAAACATTTGATTATTTCCAGAATTCTCATGACTGGTGTGTTTAATCAAATAGTTATTCAATGTAAGGAGTAATTAGATGCCAGTCATTGTGAGCATTAAAAGTGTTAACTGAATTTCATATTATCCTGCTTTATAATTGATTAGACATTCACAGCAAATGTCTTGCTATTATTTCCAGACAGTATCGGTTGGAAAGAGAACTCAAGAACAGGCTATGGAAAATTGACTACAATCAGTTGGGCTTTGAGCGCAGAACTTCAAACACATCTTTGGCCAGTACTGTTGTTGTAAGTGCATTGGCTGCCATTCTCCAAATAATTTTAGTCGTGCATTACCATCTAGTAACTGCGCTATGTGTTACCAGTATTTTGAGAACAATCAAGTACATGTCAAGTACATGTAGCTTTGGTTGGAAACCCTAGGTAGTCATTTTTGGATCAAAACAGTTTTTTAAAATTAATACACTTTTGACTGGAGAATTGGTTTGGGGCTTCTTGAACAGCCCTTGTTGGGGTTTATTTGCAAGGTTTTGAGCTGGATGAAAAGTGTTTTTTATAGGTGGGCAAAAAGGCTGTTTTCATGCTTTCACTTGCCATTTCATCTTCAAACACACTTGGGGCTTACTTATGTCCATACAGTTTCAAACCAGTTTGTTCATCCCCTTTTGATGGGTGCAGACACTTCTTGCATTTTATATCTCATTTGGTTTTTGTGTAACTAATCTTGCCATTCATATTCATTGCACAGAAAGACACAAATGAAGAGCATATCCCACTGATGCAAGAAGAGACCAGCGATGGTAAAATCACAACTGCTGGTCATTACAAGGTAATGCACATGGGAAATGAAACAATTCAATATTAATTGTTACTTGCTTAGAAAATTGTTTGAAGAGCATTTCTTCCATGGAATACTTTATCGGAGAAGGTTTGTGGTCCACAAAATAAAGCTACTTATTAATGCACCATTTTGCTCATGATCAGTTCCTGGTGAATTGTGGGTAGATCCAGTCCTCTGTGGGGGCCCCACAATTCACCAGGGGCCAGTTCTTGAAAGGTGTAATAACTCTATTCCAGGGATAAATCTACCTTATTCCAACAGGTATTCCTGGGATAAGGCAGATTTATCCCTGGAATAGAGTTATTACACCTTTCAAGAACTGGCCCCTGGTGAATTGTGGGGCCCCCACAGAGGACTGGATCTACCCACAATTCACCAGGAACTGATCATTAGCAAATTTATAAGTAGCTTTATTTTGTAGACCACCAACCTTCTCCAATAAAGTAGAAAAAACAGTATACAAATTTGAGTGCGGTAGACAAGGTGAAAAGAAACACTTGCTTCCTTGAACCATATTTATATGCTCATGACTTAGATCTTATTCTAAAATTTGCTACTAATTGAAATTAATTTGTCCAGAAATTTAAGCTCCACATCATGACTAAAAGCAATGACTGATCTGGTGTGGGGTATTTAATAGACCTTTTTAGCTTGTCGTTTTTGTTTTCCCAATGTAGACCATGTGATCTTCCTAAGGGGATTTGCCTTTTGTCTTTTCATAAATTATGCGTAGATATGCACGTGAATAAGGCAAAATTTCAAAGAAACAGGTCTCTAGGGTAACATCACATGGTCTACATTGGGAAAACAAAATAACAAAATCTACAAGCTAAAAAGGTCTATTGTCCATGTAAACATACCGTAATTTTTTTATGTATCAAGCCAGGTCGACCCAGTACACGTGGTTAGGTGATAATGGTACTTGGAATGAATGATTATTGGTTGTGATGGCGATGTTGGTGCTGATGATGATGGCAGCGCTCAATCCAAGTGCTTCCTTGTCAGCTTGTTGTTAGTGGGATTAGAAGCATTTAACTGATTTACTACAAGTAGGATAATTTATAACTAGAGATACACACTGTAGGAATACACTCTGCGAGATTAAAAAACACACCAAGTATTCAATTAGCGATTCTAATAATTATGTACTAAATTTTTTTTGTAACCTTTTAGGGGAATATGGTGACAATTGCTAAGCTACCCAAAGGACAAATAGATTTGACAAGAAAAGTTCTCCTTGAGCTAAAACAGGTAATTTTATTTCATAGCCACCAAGATTTCTGCAATAAAATGATAATTTAGTTGGTTAAACTTCAAAACTCAATACAGCCATTATTTGTATCTATAGAGGAAGTTTGTCTTCAGTTACTGAGTTATCTTTTTTTAATCCAGCAAATGAGGTATTTTACCAACTTTTAGGAATTCATAACAGATAATAGGGAGCTTTAGCAACGACGACATCGACGGTAACGAAAACGTCATTTTCAAAAGATAACTTCTCGTTTTTGCAACTCTATCGCGATTATTCCATTTGTGCAACTTATAAAATGCTGGGGAACTTTCTGGGGACTAAGTTAGTTTGAACGGCGTTTAAGTAAGGAAAAAAAAAGAGAGACTTACCGTCACGCACTCACGTTCTCGAGAAAACCAAAAATTTGATCATTTCGCGTTGTTTCAGGACGGCAAAGAAATGTACCAGAATGAAAATGCACGTGCAGAGCGATTGTTTGTGCTAATTTAAAACCTATTGTTTTTTGACGTTCTCGTTGCCGTTGCCATCCTCGTTGCTAAGGCCCGGTTTAAACGTCGAACTTCACATGTGCCGAATCTAATGCAAATGAGAAAAATCTGTTTTCAAAAGAACATGTCGGGATGTCAATGATGTCACAACTCTTAAGACTCTGTATTGTAGTCTTGTGAGGCCTAAGGTTGAATATGCCACTCAGGTGTGGAATCCTTATACGAAGAGTAACATCAATCGTATAGAGTCAATTCAAAGAAGGGCAACCAAATTTATTCTTAAAAGTGATGGCGATTATTTGGTTAGGCTACGTGAACTCCGTTTGTTATCTTTGGAGGATAGGAGATTTATTGCGGATGTTGTTTTCTTTTATAAGGTGGTTAATAATCATGTTCGCCTGACCCTTGATTCTAGGGTTCGATTTTCTAGGGATGTTGACAGGGGATACGCATTGAGAAGTATGGATACTTCAAACCTTTTAACCAGCTTCTCTAGGACTAATTTATTTAAATTTAGCTTTATGAGGAGAATAGCTGGGGAATGGAATAGTCTCCCTCTTGACATTAGAGAAGCATCATCTGTGGCAGATTTTAAGTCGAAGGTTTCTTTCTTTTTAACTCTTTGAATTTCTGTATATACATTGTACATTATACATTCTGTATATTAGTAGGTCTATAGATAGGTTGGAGTTTCCTCCTAGAATGGTGCTGCGGCGCTTTTTGAGAATTCTTCCCATTTCAACACATAATCACGTTTTTGAGTCTAGTGCGCATGCGCTCTAGACTCTATCTACTCAGAGCTGTTCACTGTCCACAATTGCGTTGGAGTATCGACTCAATTTTCTTCAATCGATTCGTAAACGTGGATACGCAAACAGACAACAAGGTAGGCACGTCAGAGTATCGACGAATGCTGCTGCAATATTTCTCGATCGATCCGAAAACTTGAATACATCATATCTGATCGTATCTAATGAAAATTGTTCGTGGACAAGCTGCATCCGAAAATGCCACGTGGGAATCTGTGCTGAAGATTCTTGTAGCTGACGACGCGAAGCCGCCGGTACGTTTTACGTTGAATTTATATTCTAGATTCTTCTTAACATGCTTTGAATCAATCAAGCAGAAGGTATTGCGAGTGTTCTACCACTTTTAGGTCGATGGTTTCGAACAAATATAAGCTTAGCTTACACGAAGCCGTTGTGTCAATTCAAGCGGACTGCATTTGCGTGTAAGATTAGTATGATTTACACTTTTGAGAACAAAAAGCCCTCGGTTGAGGCCACTAAACCGTCCTTTGAGGACAATAACCCCTCTTGTGAGGCTGACATTAATCGCTCTGTCGAAGACAAATCGAATGTTCAGCGAACGTAAAAATGTTTATAGTCAGTTCCACAGATGTTTGTAGATAAAACCGTAAGAATTGTGCAGTTTTTCTGAGTTTTCATTGCTATGTACACCTTAAGAGTTGACACAGAGTTACCCAAGTCAAATTTCTATATTTTTGTCAGTGTAAGTGCAATGTGAGACAACTATCACCTGCAGTACTAAATTGTTTATTCTTGTTTGGTTATTCGTTTCTTTGTATGAATTGAGATATTAAAATCATACCTTAAGTCAACAATAGGGCCATTTATACGGGAGAAAATAAGACGCGTCTTATGTAAGACGCGACTTAAATAAGACGCGAACTTATCGTATAAATGGTACAAAATAAGCGTTCGCGTCTAATTTAAGTCGCGTCTTACATAAGACGCGTCTTATCTTAGAACAGGGTTTTCAGCTGTTCTTATTTTGTCCGCGTCTTAATTAAGACGTGAACTTCCTCGTATAAATGGTTTCGCGTCCTAAATAAGACGTGAACTGCAAGTGCGCTTGCATAAAAACAACAGAAACATGAGCTTGTCTTATGATTAGATAGCGTAATTGGATGCAAAGCTTTGCAAAAGATGGCCGGGAGAGCCAAAAGTGAATTCAGCACTTTCCTTCTTTAACCTGCCATCAGTCGCACCAATCCGTATATCGCTTTCTTCCGATTCTTCTCGGATTTCTGTTGATTTCTTTGTATGCTACGGCCTGGTCTTCATAAGAAAAAAAATCTCTGAGAAATAACAGGACAGCACGCTTTTGTTTCTTGCTACAGCGTTCCATCTTGGCGGGTAAGCGAGGCTGTATCAAAAATAAGACGCGAACCATTTATACGAGATCTTCGGGTCTTATGTAAGACGCGAAGGTATAAACGGTACAGTTCGCGTCCTATTTAAGTCGCGTCTTAGATAAGACGCGTCTTATTTCCTCCCGTATAAATGGCCCTATTGATCAGTTTAATATATTTTATTCACAAGTTGCGTGACAAACTATCTGGTTATTCAACGTTTTTTTAACTTGTTGGTTATGATAAAAACTTGGTAATGTCACCAGTAAAATGTAACGTGTATTTGTAACTTGACCTTCTTGTCTCAGGTTTGAAATAAATATTTTTCATTTTGATTGCGTGGTCTCAGTTTCATAAGTCCAGCCTCGCGTTTCAGCACAAGAGTGTAGGATTTTGCACGTTGTTCTTCAAAATTGTCTCCCAAGATTGCACCCACGTTGGGCACAGACTAAACATGATGCTGAAATTCTCCATTTATTTTTAGAAAATATGAGACCCCTCCTCCCCCAAGTGAAATGTATGGCCTCAGGGCCTATTTGAAGTATTTTGAAAATGCCATGAACCACATTCCCATTTCCCAGCCCTCTCCCCCTCCTCCAAGTAGTACCCAAATGCCCCCTACAGAATGGTGTCCATGTCAGATTCCATTTGTTTCCAACCCTTTGTAATTCATGTGAAATCAGTCACAAATATCATCAGTTCGAAGCACTAGACTCATGTACCCTACTGGGTACCTATTTTTATTGTTGTTGTTGTTGTTGTTGTTGAAATAAAGCTGAATTAATTGTTGTTTTCGCTCATTTGCATTAGATTCGGCACATGTGAAGTTCGACGTTTAAACCGGGCCTAAAGCTCTATATTGTATAGCAAATGGACAGCCAGTCTACACAAGGCGTCTCTGTAGTGGATGACCAGTTTGGTTGTGTACTGGAAATACATGTAGCTCACGTTAATCAATATTGAGGGCCTTAATAGAAGATCTACCACCAATCTCCGTAATGCTTTGCGTTGGAAACATAATTTGTTTGAGTAAGGGACCTACTGTTTGAGATTTTCAGAGGCAACTGTAACTGAAAGGTGAACTGAACTGTCGGCGGCATATAAGGACTAGCATAAACTTGCACTTAATTTAGCAGTAATAATAATAATATTATTGTTAATAATAATTATAATTATTGATTTCTTTTGTTTGACAGATGCGCGATATTCGGCATGACAATTTGAACCAATTCATCGGCGCTTGTGTAGAGCCAGAAATTTGCATTGTTATGCAGTATTGTTCCAGAGGGAGTTTGCAGGTAACGTTGCTCGCGGGACATTTGTGTTGCTACAAGTTGTCTGCCTTGTACACTTTGTGTTCCCAGAGGTACAGTGTATCAGTTCCAGAGAAATCCTCCTGGAACAAATATAAAAAGTACACATGATCATGTGTTAAAACTTTTAAGGATAGGTAAGGTAAGGTAAGGTAAGGTAAGGTATGAAATTTGATTTATCAACGGAGTTGATAATGTAAATTGACCACCGTACAGGGATTCGATTAGCTGACGTTTCGAGCGTTAGCCCTTCGTCGGAGCGAATCGAGGAATTGTGGGTTGTGTATGGTTTATATACAGAAAATGGAGCTACGCTATTGGTGGTAACATGGTAACGTGAAAAACAGGAATAAATTAATTGAATGAAAAGCGCTCGTTGATACCGTTGGGATTACGAGTGCCAATTTGAAAGATCAGATTTTGCTCGAGATTTTTACGGCTTTCCGTGGTACCTTGATTGCGCCGGTACGTCGAGTACCAATTCTTCAATCAGTACAACGGTCCTAAACCTGAACTCTACGGTCGCTACATTGACGACTGTATCGGCACAATTTCGTCTAGCAAGGAGGAAATCAACCAATTTATAACCGCCGTCAATTCCTTTCATCCGGCTCTAAAATATACCTGGGAAATTTCGGAAACTTCCCTGGCCTTTCTTGATATCAAAGTTTTTATCAGCGGCAACGGTTTATGTACCAGTGTGCACTACAAACCCACCGATTCTCACAGTTATTTGTTGTATTCATCTTCACATCCATCTCATGTCAAAAACGCCATTCCCTATTCTCAATTTCTTAGACTTCGACGTCTATGTAGTGATGACTCTGATTTTTCCAACAAATCAGAGGAAATGTGCCATTTTTTCGAGAAACGTGGCTATCCTGATGCTGTAGTTCAATTGGGCCATCACCGCGCTCAGCAGATTGATCAACAGTCAGCACTACAGACGTCACAAAAGGAAAAGAATGACAGAAAGCCATTCACCCTCACATTTCACCCGCATAATAACCCAGTTAAAGCCATCATTCGTAATAACTTTAAGATACTGCAAAATGATCCAGAAACTGCTAGAATCTTTTCGGAACCACCGCTGATTTCATTCAAACGCGACAAAAATGTAGGTAAATTTCTAGTTAAAAGCGCATTCAAAACAACTGAACAACCTGGCACTTTTAAATGCGCGCGCTCGCGATGCAAAACTTGTCCTTTCATTCAAAACACTGACAAAATATCGGGCCCTAAGCGATCTGTTAAGATCACTGATCGTTTCACGTGTACCTCCGCAAATGTTATCTATTGCATAACCTGCATATTATGCAAAAAGTTATACATCGGCGAAACAGGAAGACGACTAGGTGACCGATTCCGAGAACATCTTCGTGATGTTGACAAAGATGACAAAGACGCATCCAAACCTGTCGCTCGGCATTTTAATCTCCCTAACGATTCGAAACAACACATGTCGATCTCCGGCCTTTCCCTACATCAAGGTACCACGGAAAGCCGTAAAAATCTCGAGCAAAAACTGATCTTTCAAATTGGCACTCGTAATCCCCACGGTATCAGCGAGCGCTTTTCATTCAATTAATTTATTCCTGTTTTTCACGTTACCATGTTACCACCAATAGCGTAGCTCCATTTTCTGTATATAAACCATACACAACCCACAATTCCTCGATTCGCTCCGACGAAGGGCTAACGCTGGAAACGTCAGCTAATCGAATCCCTGTACGGTGGTCAATTTACATCATCAACTCCGTTGATAAATCAAATTTTCGTGTTTCACTCCCCCACCGACGCAGCACCACAGTTTCTTTAGAAACTAATCCCTTTATTCATAAGGTAAGGTATGGTAAGGTAAACTTTATTTTGCCAGGATGGCCCATTCAGCAACGAGGCTGATATCCAGAGGGGCCCTGGACTAAAAATATAATAATTAATACAAGACATCGTGAAAAATACAAGATATAAATTTAAAAATACAAGCAATAATTTAAAAAGTATAAAGTATAAACAAGCATGCAATAATTTGTAAGAACCAAGTGTCGATAAAATTGTCAATGCGACAATTCGTTTGCTTTATACAAGGTTGTAATGCTTGTTTTTAAGAATCCCATGTTTAGTTGTGCACTCTTCATCCAGACCTACCCGATCATGCTTTATCCCCCAGCTTATGAAGCCGTACTGATGTACGTCCCTAAATAGTTTGGTCTTTTAGCTTTTATTACTGTTCAAAATAACTGCATAAATAAAAATTGGCTAACAATCAACATTTTGCTGTCTTCATCAGGATATTTTAGAAAATGAAGATGTCAAACTGGATCACATGTTTATGGCTTCGCTTGTTGCAGACATTGTAAAGGTACATTATTTTATCCTAATTTGTGTAGACTGCGAGTGGTCTCTAATTTCGGTGATGGATTGTGAAAACGGGAAAAATACACGCGCGCGCGAAATTGTGAGGAGATGCGACGCGAGGGGAACTTCCCTCGCGTCGCGTCTCCTCGCAATTTCGCGCGTGTGTGTATTTCACCCGTTTCACAATCCATCGCCGAAATTAGAGACCACTCGCAGTCTATAATTTGTGCCATTCAGCAACTGTTTGCAAATTGGTTGTGACTTTGACGTTTACTTAATTGTGCTGTAAACGTAGTAGAATAAAGGCATTACAAAGTTAAAGTATAAAATCACTAGGGTTCTATCACGAATGCCGTTCTCTGATTGGCTACGCTACTCGCTATCTGTTCTGACAGATAGCGAGTAGTGGTTGTCAACAAAATGGCGGCCGCTACTTCACATTTTTGAGGAGGATTTAGATAATTTACTTCTTAAGTTTCGATATCTGCGCCCTTATCAGCTATCACGCGATAGAAATCTCGAGCTCATAATCTAATTGTTAAGTATTGAGAGGGGACGTACATCCTTCCGATTCGCTAGTCACCGTTCCACCGTTTCCTTCTTAGTAGTCCTCGCTTTTGAGTCTATGGATTAAATCTATAATACTATGGACCGTTTTCCATGCCGTACGAGGTGTTCGTAACTTATGTGTGTCTCAGTGGGCATGAAGAATCATTGAGTGTATCCATGAAGTGAAAGCAGCTGAGCAGCACTTTTTGTTTACAGGGCATGGCGTATATGCACAGCACTGACGTGAAATCTCATGGAAATCTCAAATCATCCAATTGCCTAGTGGATAGCCGCTGGGTACTCAAAATCACAGACTACGGGCTCCCCTCTTTTAGAGCCAAAGTGAAGAAGAATAGAGAAGACTATGCTTACTACCGAGGTAAAAGCAAATGGATTTCATCACTATCATGTTGTTTTGAGCTAGTACAGTATCTCTTACAGTTGAGGCAGTCGAGCAGAAATCATGGGCAAATTTGAGAAACAGATGTGGTCCTTTCCTTTTAAACCTCTGTATTGATTTCACATGAAAAATGAAGTTAATTCTTGGGAGTATTGGCAATAAACGCTCGTTGTCTTAAGGATAATATTCGAAAAGTTATCGGTATCCGAGTGTCGCCAAACCCAGACCAAATTTATTACTCTGTGCAATCACAACAGAAGTGAACGGCTTATAAAGCCAATCAAAATCCCCAACAATACTTGCAACCGGCGTCAGGCGCGGGAAAATGGTTGCGAGCAAGCCATGATTGATCTTTGTTCTCATTGGTTGAGCAAGTGGCGCGATCTTTGGCAGCCAATCACAGCCCAGTCAAACAAAACCGAATTAAACGCGAACCACTTTCTAGCAATCAGTAGATAGTTATTAACTTGTCCTTTTTTTTATTTCTCGTGTTTTAGACTTGCTCTGGGTGGCTCCAGAGCTGTTACGAATTTCCAATCGCCCCTCGAGAGGTACCCAGAAGGGTGATGTTTATAGCTTTGCTATAATTTTGCAAGAGTTCCATACCAGAGAAGGACCTTACAGTGCAAACTTCATGGAACCCAAAGGTTGGTTGATACTACGATGAGTTTTCTCCTGCAAGGAAGACAAACGAAGGGTAAAAAAGAAGGAAATGGGCAGACAGACAGACAGACGGCAGACAGACAGACAGACAAACAGACAAACTTACAAACAAACGGAAGCAATAGCATCACACGTAAACTGCAAACTTTGCTGTTTCTAACTGTATAATTACCGTGAATGATGTATATGAAATAAATCATGTATGAACTGCGGAAATGAAATCAAATGAAGACAGATCCTCGCAGTCGTGAACGCAATTTATGCAATTGCGAAAAGAAGCCTGGAAAAAAATCAGGACTTTAACGGGGTTTGAACCGTAACCTCGCGATACCGGTGCGATGCTCTATCTTAGGTATGTGTGTGGCAAAACACGGGCCATATTGTTTTCAGTTTTGCTGATTAGAGATGGACATTTTCGGTTAGGCCTTTGCTATCTGAAATCACTTTGTCTTACTTCACGTAACTCAAGACCAACTTGGCCTAAACTGTAGTTATGGCGTAGATGCAGCCACAACCATTACTTCAAACCCCGTTGAAGTCCTAATTTTTTTCAGGCTTCTTTTCACAACTGCGAGGATCATTCTTCATTTGATTTCATTTCCGCAGTTCAAATATGATTTATTTCATATATCGCCCACATTCATTTCTTTCACGGGAACATATGAAACCCACAATTAACCTGCTCCCAACGTCAGTGGCTTCATAGCTCAGTTGGTTAGAGCATCGCACCGGTTTCGCGAGGTTACGGGTTCGAACTCCGTTGAAGTCCTGAATGTTTTTTTTTTTGGGTGGGGGGGGGGGGGGGGGGCTTCTTTTCGTAATTGCATAAATTGCGTTCATAACTGCGAGGATCATTCTTCATTTGGCTTTTCTTATTGAACGTGAGAGTGATAATCGCAGTTATGTGGCAAAACTCTCATCTTCATTCTCTCATACGCAGTTCAATTATATGATATCCATATTGTTGTAGATATCATCAACCGAGTCAAGGAGAGCGAGTTCCCGCCATTTCGGCCAACGGTTACAACACTGATGACTGGTTTGGAGGAGGTACGGGAACTCATGAAACAGTGCTGGGTAGAGAACCCGGAAGAAAGACCAGACTTTCATGAGATCAAGAAGATAATGCACAAGGTTCTCATCAACAATGGAATGTAAGTTGCCGCTGAAATGCGAAAGTTGACCTGCTGTGAAAATAAAGGAAACGATCATCCAGGAGATATTCTCTCCATGTTGATTTTACTCGCATGTGGAGCTAATGGCGTCAGGTTTGCGATTCCCCCGTGAAATCTTCATCTCCGCACGTGTAAAAACCTTGCCTTCACGGGAGGTCCCCCCACTGCTACGTACTACTGTACCAGTGCGTTTCTTAAAAAATAATTGAAAGAGGACTGAGGATTTATCCTTTTTAACAGCC
Organism: Pachyseris speciosa; assembly: GCA_016490735.1. NCBI lineage: Eukaryota > Metazoa > Cnidaria > Anthozoa > Scleractinia > Pachyseridae > Pachyseris > Pachyseris speciosa. The sequence goes on from JAEMWC010000435.1 coordinate 115,030, forward strand.
CGTGAAAACTAGAAAAAGGTTTAAACAATGCCGAAAATCATAACTGTACGAGAAAAAACTGCCAAAAGGTTTTGATTTCAGTGCAGATGATCTGCTCGGGTGACGGAGAACAGCTTTTTACCTCCTGCCTCAGGAAAAGAAAAACTTCATGAGCAAATTTAATGTCTTGTTATAAATTACGGGATAATGATTCGCTTGCAATTTCAGTTTTTTTTAGCATAAGTAGGTGGGCTTAACAAACACTACTGTTCTGTTTGTCTTTTATTTATAATCAATCTTCCGGGTTCTTTGCAGGCCTCTGCTTTCTTTTTTCTTTGACTCTAATTTTCCCTTCATGATCGCTCAACAGGAAAACCAACATCTTTGACAACATAGTCTATATGATGGAAAAGTACGCGGATAACTTAGAGGAGCTGGTGATGGAGAGAACAGGTCAACTGATTGAGGAGAAGAAGAAAACAGATGCTCTCTTAGAAAGGATGCTACCGGGGTGAGTTCCTTTAACTCGCTGTCTACAGATACCTCTGTTTCTTCAGCAATCCTGAATATCATTAGCACAGCAAGGCATGTTTTTCAAACTCGTGTGCGTTGGTATATGCTTTTGCTGAAACGTTGCAATTGGTGGGTTTAAGGAGTATATTTAAGAGAAGCACGTATCTTCTGACTTCACTAATATTTAGCAATTAGATTATGAGCTCGAGATTTCTATCGCGTGATAGCTGATGAGGGCGCCGCCCGAATTAGCTATCACGCATAGAAATCGAGAGCGAATAATCTAATTGTTTTAGAATAAATCTACTAGTCGTTCAAAACCAAACAAGTAAATTATCCAAATCCTCCTCGCAGACACTTCGAAAACACGAAGAAGCGGGCGCCATTTTGTTGACAACCGCTACTCACTATCTATCACAGAATAGATAGCGAGTAGCGTAGCCAATCAGAGAACAGCATTCGTGATAGAACGCTAGTAGATTTATACTAATTGTTGTTATTGAAATGGAGATGGATGATTTTGGAGTGTTATCCTAAAGCAAGAATCCACCATTGTCTAACGACAAAACTAAACAAAAGCAAAAACAAGCCTCCGAACGAATAAACATATGAAAACAACAGCCAAGTGTAATCCGGAACAATGGTGGCAGGTGAACAGCAAATACTACAGTTTGAACAACCAGTCGAACAGTGCGAGAAAGGCCAATCACAAGCTAGTTTTGTATCTACCAAAATCAGATATCCTATATTAGTATATACCACACAAGTGAATAGTGCTTTTCGCGCGCTCTGATTGGTTAACTCGGAGGTGATTAGCAAGTACTATTCTCCTCCGAGCAGCCGGCGCGCGAGATTTTACAATTTCCGACCGATTGTCGGTATATTGTCACACATAAAGTAATGTTTTGGTCCGCTAATTATTCAATTTGTGTGGTATATACTAAAACAATTATTCACCTCAGTGTCGGTGAAAGTGGTGGATATTTACCGCGCCGCTTCGCGGCTCGGTAAATATCCACCACTATTCACCTCCACTTCGGTGAATAATTGTTAACTATCTCTGGCTTTCTGACTTTCAATTGAGTGTCGAAAGTAAACTGCGTTTGCTTTGGTTTTACATTGCTTCGCTCTGTGATTGGTTGGCAAAACTCGCGCCACTTTCTCAACCGATAAGAAGCAAAACCAAAACCAATCGCGACTTGCACGCGCGCATTTTCCCGCGCTTTGCGCCGGTTGCGTATAATTACTTCGCATTCTGATTGGTTCATTACACTGTTTTAGTCTGTTGTGATTGGCTGGAGTAATTGCTTTGGTTTTGATTTTACGACACTCAAGAGGCTAGTTTCGAATTGTGGGAGAACAAAAGAACAGAGTTGAGGTTGAGGGGAATAATTTGCATTTTCCTTTGTTTTTGACAAAAGAAAATGCAAATTATTTCCCTGAACCTCGACTCTGTTGTTTTGCTCTCCCACAATTCGAAACTAGCCTATTGAAAACTGCTCTAAAATTACTAATTAACACATTCTTTTGCACGCTGCGCAGTCCTGTCGCGGAGCAGCTCAAGAAAGGCCAGACAGTGGAAGCAGAGAGTTTCCATGAGGTGTCAATCTACTTCAGTGACATCGTGGGATTCACTAGTCTGTCATCGGGAAGTACACCAATGCAGGTACACATCACCTCTAATTATCAGCTATCTATTGTCACTATACATCCGGGACCGGTTGTTCGAAATCCAATTAACTCCAAATCCAAGATTAAAAACTAATCAAGGAGTTTATTTCTCTATCCACAAACGTTGTTCAACGCTGATATTCTGCAAAATTTTAGATTAGAGGACGTCAATCCTGAAAAGCAATAAGCAGCAAAAGAAACTTTCATCCAGTAGTTAAAAACTGCATCCAAAGTTTACGCTAATCCTGGATTAAGTTAATCGCCTTTCGAACAATCAGGTACTGATGCATTTTTCTAAAACAAAAAAA
>JAEMWC010000435.1:122500-140000 GCA_016490735.1 Pachyseris speciosa
GCTTCAGAGGAAACCTTACGGTGCGATGCAGAGAATAGGCCTCCTGGTTTACATTTGCGTCTTGTTGATGTTTTGTTTTTACCTGTGTTTTCAGGGCAAAGGTACGTGTAAAACATACTGGTTAATTGGTGCGGTGCCTAGGCCAAGCAAAAAAGTTCACAAGCTTCTACAGCCGAATGGGCAGCCTATTATGAACTACCTCAACACTCCGGGCCATCATTTTGGTTCCAACAGCTCCATCAACCTTAAAAGAACGGACTCTATGCGGCGATCCGGCAAGAATGTGTCACCCTGCGCTATGAAAAAAAACTTTCACAAACCAGTACCAGATGAGGAGTCTGCCGCACTTCTTAGTCTAACAACTGTATAACCTGACCGGGATTTCCTCTACCACTTTAAAGTTTCATCAGTAGGAGATACTGTCTTTTAAATGAGAGGCAAGGCGAGGAAATGCTCGGGGTGAATGTCTCGGGAATACTCGCGGTATACTCGGGAATACATGGAAACGCGGGGGATTTCTCAAAGTCTTGCCTCGTCAAACGCTGTTTACAGTTTGAGACATCTTCGGGATGTCTCGGACGGCTTGACCTTGACAGAGCTTCGTTAAGAAGGCTTTCATGTGTTTAGTAGTCAAAGACTGAATTTGTAGAAGATAACAGAAAATAAATCGTTCATCTACTCAATGAATTAAGGAACAGCTAATCTTTACATGGAACCTAGTCCAAGACTTTCCATATCGATTTTAGGTTTTGCAACGAAAGATGTTGCGGACTCCCAAACTATTTGTGCGTTGTTTAAAAGCGTTAATATTTTCATTCGTGGTGTAATGGCAATATTATTAATATCTATAATATTCTATAACAAATCCAGTAAATTAGTGCTGTGTGCGCACTGCCAAGACCTCACGGCCTTAGCATTCTGTGGGGGTCTGGCAGCTATATACAACCAGTGGTTCACAACGTAGGTAATTTAGCACCAAACAAATATACAAAGCGTGTAGACAGGACTTTTTTTATTTGAGTTTAGGGTGAGTAAGCTTAGAGAAGCATTTGTCTTTTTATTTAGGTTTTCTCGCTGAATAAATGTATAATATACCAGCTTACAAATCCACTTTGAGGATGGGTTACATCATAAATATTAAAAGCTCATTATCGATTGAGTTCCTTGTGTATATTATTTTATATAATAACTTAAGTCAATTCGCGCGCTCTGATTGGTCAATCAGCTATGGTTTATTGTACCAGTAAACTCATGGAAATTTCGCGCGTCTTCTGAATTATTATATAAAAGCTTCAGTGGAAACCTTACGGTGCGATGCAGAGAATAGACCTCCTGGTTTACATTTACGTCATGCTGATGTTTTGTTTTTACCTGTGTTTGCAGAATCCGTAAATCACTCGCCTGCGGGTCGTGATTTACGAATTCTTCGAGTGTTCTTCCAACATCCCGCGTGGTTTATCAGCCTATAAACCAGAGAAACTTGTGGTCTATTGCTTAAATTAGTAATAACATGACATATGGTATGTATCGTATCGGCCTATATACGAACCCAGTCCGCAAGGTCTAAGACAAAGTTGAACCATCACGTAGGGTGTAACGACGGGGAGGGTTTCCTATTTTAGTTGGGGGTGGGGTCAGGCGCTAAACCCCCGCAGGGGACCTAGTGTCATTTTGTTTTATGCACCTTGTGCTCTGCACTGAATCTGTAAACAAGAGGCTACAATTAGCCTAAACTCGGGCTTGCAAAAAACAGTATTGTATCCCTAACTGGAAGTCTGTCTTTCTTACATCGGACGCATTGTGTTTAGCTTGTGTTGGAGTCTATTTCTTTAGACCCCTATCAACATATATTCCTCTAAAATACAGCTCAACCATTGAGAACAATAATTATAACACTTGTAAAAAATATTTCTAAAAGAGCAAGAAAAAGAGAAACAGAAAAAATAAAGCCCGTGATATATACCACTAAAAGACATCGAACCCAGTTTAGCTGCGTCACAGGCAGGAACAATGACCTTTAGGCCACAGAGGTTTATCATTATGCAAGGTGATAAAAATAGTGTATTGATTCCAAAAAAAAAAAACTAAGCACACTTGTTTTCGCTTCGATGGATAATTGTTTGAGAAAGGAAACGCTTATCGAACGATGTAGGATTTTTTCGCATAAATGTGAATGGAGTCTCGGTGAAATGTGAGTAGAAAATTAATTAGCAGAGTGAAACTGTTTACAAATACGTCAATCCAGGGTCATTTGAAACACAAGAAAGGAACGTTTCTGGACAGTTTCAAGCCGCTAGTACATGTGTAAAAACTAATCGCTTATCATTCAAAAATGAAAGTCCAGAAATTGAGATATTGTGGGAAAATAGTAAATTAACTACCTGTCAAAGTCTCAGGGGTGTGTGATATCCCGTACTTGAGTTATTCAACAAAATGTACATCTCAATGGAGCGGATACGGGGAACACGGCAGTCCATCTGGAGTTAAATTTTGGTCATGTTAAAAGCTTTCTTCTCGCTGTTGAACTTGCAAACATTCGTATAGACACTTCTCTTAACATATTAGTTGTTCAGACTTCAAAGACACAAGGTGAATCGACGTTTTCCGATACGTGACAACAAGTATCATTCTTGCTGTTGATATGAGATTTATACTTCCGAATCACTCGGCCGTGAAAGGTCAAACTCCCTTTGTCTGTAGTCTCTAATTTTTGGCGCTCCCCTCGCGTCGCGTCTCCTCGCAACTTCGCGCGCGCACGTGTCTTTCGCCCGCCCCACAATCCATCGCCAAAATTAGAGACTACTCGCAGTCTACTGAAGCAGACACGAGGAAACACGGCAGTCCATCTGGAGTTAAGTTTACTCATGTTAAAAGCTTTCTTCTCGCCGTTGAACTTGCAATCATTCGCATAGACACTTCTCTTAACATATTGTTTGTTCAGACTTCAAAAGACACAAGGTGAATCGACATTTTCCGATACGTGACAACAGGCATCACTCTGTTAAAAATAGTTAGCGCTTGCGCAGAAACGCCGGAAGTGCACTTTGTGGATGATACTCGACGACGAAAAAGAATAACCGTCGGTAATCTTAGACACGGGCGACGCGAGAGACGCGCGCAGCCCGAGTAATAAATTCCAATCAGATGGTTTTAATTTTCTTGTACAAATAGTGTGAAGTGCGTGGTTTCTAACTGGTAGATTACGGCTGTCATCTGAATAGAACTGCTCTGATTATTAGAGAAAAGTGTGCTCATTTGAAATAGAAGTTAACACGGGGTTTCAGTAAATACCTTTCAGTCCACTGGGGAAGTTGTCAAAAACTATCTAGGGACGCGTTAACGTTTTCTGCGTTGTTGGTTCCGCTTTCCATGTTTTAGCAATCTCGAGCATGAACGTTTAATTTGTATTCACGACGTCAACTAGTTGCGATTTGAAACATTTCATGCTGACCGCGAAGCTGTTTGGTTTCTCCCGTGAGTGTTGCCGTTGCCGCCGCCGCAGCCACCATGCACCATCATCATCAGAGACGAGTTTAGTACAATAAGCAAAAGACTGTCATTTACCTCGCGGGGAACGATTTTACCAGTTTCATAGACGTGGAAAATTTTCACAAAAACAACTAAAACAACAACAACAACAACAGCAATAATAAGATTAAGCACCGCGTATTTTTTTTCCCGCGAACGACAGAGAGTCACGTGACCTGGCATTTTCCGCGTTTGTCGTTTGCCGGCCGCCGTTTCTACTCGAGGAGGACATTCTTCCTGTTTGGAGGGAACGCGAAAACGTGAGTATTTGCAACCCATTTTTACCGACTATTTCTACATTTTGATCGCTTGCTTTTATAGCTATGGATCGTTTATCATCCTACTTCTACATGAACTGCTTGTAAAGCTAAAAGAAATCAAATGAAGAATGATCCTCGCAGTTGTGAACGCAATTTATGCAATTGCGAAAAGAAGCCTGAAAAAATTCAGGACTTCAACGGGGTTCGAACCCGTGACCTCGCGATTACCGGTGCGATGCTCTAACCAACTGAGCTATGAAGCCACTGACGTTGGCAGCAGGTCAATTGTGGGTTCATATGTTCCCGTGAAAGAAATGAGTGTGAATGATATATGAAATAAATCATACATGAACTGCGGAAATGAAATCAAATGAAGAATGATCCTCGCAGTTGTGAACGCAATTTATGCAATTGCGAAAAGAAGCCTGAAAAAATTCAGGACTTCAACGGGGTTCGAACCCACAATTGACCTGCTCCCAACGTCAGTGGCTTCATAGCTCAGTTGGTTAGAGCATCGCACCGGTAATCGCGAGGTCACGGGTTCGAACCCCGTTGAAGTCCTGAATTTTTTCAGGCTTCTTTTCGCAATTGCATAAATTGCGTTCACAACTGCGAGGATCATTCTTCATTTGATTTCATTTCCGCAGTTCATGTATGATTTATTTCATATATCATTCACAAAGCTAAAAGAGTTTCAAATTCAAGCGGAAAATACAGAACTTCTCCGTATCCATTTTGTCTAGTCGCAGTGAATGGCGAACGAGAACATGTGTCGACCGGAAGTTTAAACAGACAAACATCGCGGACGGAACGGCAAACGACAAGCGGATAACCGACGTTCGGCGTTCGCCGTTTTCGCGGTTCTTAATCTAACCAATAACGTAGATTGACCACCGTAAAGAGATTTGAGTGCCGAGTGGACGTTTTAAGCGTTAACCCTTCGTCACTGGATTCACTCTGGACGCATCAAAGGGCTAACGCTCGAAACGTCGGCACTCGAAGCTATTTGAGCCTTTTTTTAGACACAGGAGTCAGACCTTTTAACTGATCTCACAGAACACTGCCACTTAGCTGGATTATTTATTCATTTAAATTAATATTGTGATTTTTAAAAATTCTATATTTTACTAATTATTCTGGAAATTTTTATACTGTATATATTGTAATTTTACCGGCTAATTTTTTTAAAAATTTAGTTTAATAATAATATTGTAATGCGCTTTTGAGTATTTTTATAGAAAAAGCGCAATATAAGTATTAAATAGTATTATTATTATACACGGAGAAACAAAACGGCTTTGCGGTCCCCATAAAACGGCAGATGGCTCACCCACACGCTGTAACTGTGTTAACTGAGAAATTATTAGAAATTATGACTTTTGTAACCAATGGCTGAGATCGGAAGCCCATGAAATCAACTAATCAGCTGACAGGATGTGACAGAATTGAGTACTATCAATCATTTACAAGTGGTTTTCTAGAACGTCTGTCATAAAATAAAATAACCCACACAATACTAAATTAAAATAAAACAAAAACAAAACAAAAACCAAAATCCTATAAGATAAAAAGATAAAGATAAGATAAATTAAAAAAAAGACGACTTGGCGAAATAACCACACTCTGAGAATCTGCTTGGAACCTTATGTATGGCAAGCCAAATGTAGCAATATTCAACTCATCTAATTTTATATTCAGTTATGTATTTTGTTTTCAACTATTGGTTTAATATTCAACTTTTATTCAACCTTCAACACATCATTCAACATTCAACTATTTATTCAACATTCAACTAGTCATTCAACATTCAACACATCATTCAACGTTCAACTATTCATTCAACATTCAACGCATCATTCAACATTCAACTATTGATTTAACATTCAACTATTGATTTAATATTCAACTATTCATTCAACATTCAACGCATCATTCAACATTCAACTATTCATTCAACATTCAACACATCATTCAACATTCAACTATTCATTCAACATTCAACGCATCATTCAACATTCAACGAGTCATTCAACCGGTCAGTATAAAAGATGGACTGCGGACCTGGACTGCGGACTGGGTATAAAACGCGGACTAAGTATAAAATGAGGACTGAAGGCTGCAGACTAGCTACAAAACAATGTGCAAAAGGCGGGTGTAGTCATGGCCCACCCTATGGCCTCCGGCGGTCGTTTTTTTTTTTTAACTCAGTTCATCCTGTGTAAACTGAATTAACGTTTTCCATCAACACTCCCTGTCATACCAACGACTCTCTTGGTGGCGGTTCGCTCAAAATTTTCAGTGTTAAACAGACTCGTGGTAGATTGGAATCAGGAAAATCAGAATGCCGTATAAATACAACTTTTGGGCAGCTATCAAGAGGCTATGGTCCTATTCCGTGCAGATCATCCAGCGAACTGGGTCCCAGTTTCTGTCGCTTGCGTGAACCAGCGATGACTGAAGAATCCAAACCAGCTTGAAATAGTGTAGCATCCAAGCATGTAATACACCTGCCCGTAGCCTTTACGATATGAAACGTAATTATTTTAATACTGAAGGCCTCATGTTTTCCCGTCGTTGGAACCGTCGACATTGTAAAGTTTATGCACATGTCATTGGCTTTCCAGTGGGGTCGACTCCCGGGCCTACCATGGAGACATGTGGGGGACAATAAGGAGATGAATGTGATTCTTTGCCTGAGGGTAGGGGAAAATCTTGACATTGTTTTACATCACAGATTAGGGGTGGGGAAATTCACAAGTTTGAAAAGCACCTCACCCAATGGGCTTTGTCTTGAGAGATTCCCCAACCCCCGGGGAAATTCCTCAAGTTTGCTTGACTGATTTTACAATGCCCCTGGTTAGCCCGGGTTCGACCCGACGGGGAAGCCGATGACATGTGCATTACGGCCCAGTCCACAGTCCGGGTCCGCAGTGCCAGTCCTTGTTTTATACTACTGACCGGTTGAATGACCCGTTGAATGTTGAATGAATAGTTGAATGTTGAATGATGTGTTGAATGTTGAATGAATAGTTGAATGTTGAATGATGTGTTGAATGTTGAATGAATAGTTGAATGTTGAATGATGTGTTGAACGTTAAATCAATAGTTGAATGTTAAATAAATAGTTGAATGTTGAATGAATAGTTGAATGTTGAATGATGTGTTGAATGTTGAATAAATGGTTGAATGTTGAATGATGTGTTGAAGGTTGAATAAAAGTTGAATATTAAACCAATCGTTGAAAACAAAATACATAACTGAATATAACATTAGACGAGTTGAATATTGCTACATTTGGCTTGCCATAATTAAACCAATAGTTTGAAAACAAAATACATAACTGAATATAAAATTAGATGAGTTGAATATTGCTACATTTGGCTTGCCATAGTTTCCTTAATTTTTTTTCTAAAAAGTCGTCTCTTGCTATAAAATGTTGATATGTACGGGGAATCAAATAATTGATTTTTTGGAGCATAAACAACCTTAAATTGTCTTCCTGTTGCCGTTTCTTTGTATGGAAATTAGTTCTGTTTGACTGCGGGGTGAAATTTGGACATTTAACCGTATGTCGCCTATTCATTAAAATTTAATCAATGGTAACCGTCTTTCTGTGTCTGTGCTTTTATATAACTATTGTGATCTGACGCAGACTGAGGCAGGTGTGTTCACGACACCGTTTTCACACCGGTATAATAAATCCTCAGCGGCTTAAAGCTTGTTAGAAGCATCATATACGGTGGAATGAGGTCCTTGGTACCTCCTTGCATCAAGTTCAGTTAGGGATTTAAGTCCTGTCGCAAACAAGAATATTTTTGTGTGCGCGGTGTCGCGCCTCGAAGGTAAGCAGTGATATAAATACTTCGGTTTAAGCCACGTTAAGAGACAGATGGCGTAAATCTTATGCGTTATGCGCAATCATTTTCACAGAAAGGCAGCTACACGACGACGGCTAAGTTCAGTTAGGAATAGTGGAATGTTTTGGTAAAACAGATCACGCGACACGAGACATCAGCCAAGAAAATCCTATTCACATACTGCCTTACATTCAATTGCTCATTAATAAAATACAAAAGATAAGCAGTACAAGATGAACTAATACCAAAGTGGCTTTAACCAAATCCTAAGGACTTTCTTATCGACGTAGTGCTTTATTAATTAAAGGGGCAGTGTCACGCTATTGTACTATCATTTTAAAAAGCTTAAAACGGCCAATGCATCAGTGGAAACCTTAAAATAATGGTCTTGTTTTGCTGCTAAAGACTGTAGTACTGCATTGACACAATAAACTCCTGTATTTCATCAAAGATGACGGGGATGGAAATGGATTGAAATTTGAAAAAACTTGCCAGTTTTTTCAAAATTTTAAGCTATGCATTGAAAAATCGCCCAAAAAATTATTATGGTTAGCTCTCCCGGCTAAAATTTAATTGGAATTCATCTTGCTGATTCTGTAGGAGCAATTTTTGCACGATAACAGGTAAAAGGCAGTAATTTTGGCAGAATTAAACCAAAAAACAGCAAAAATCCCGGTGACAGTGCTCCTTTAAGCGGCCGTCGCTTAGCGACGAGCCGCTTCTAGTAATACCCATTTTTTTTGTGGTTATTTTTCGTCGTGGTGTCCGTCGAGAGGCCCGTGCCCCTCTCGGCCAGAGGAAGAAACAATGACATAAATAAAGAAACAAGTTTCTACTAACGGTGCCCGGACCTGAACTCGCGACCTTCAGATCCCAATCTCGATCCCTTATCCGATTGCACTAATGAGACATCTCTTGCGGTCGCGAGAGAATTTTGTAGTAAATAAATTCATTAGGTCGGTCACGCATCGTCTCTTTAAAAGCCTTTCAATGCTCAAGGGTTACAGAGGAAAGAAATGTTTTGTCAGAATTGAATTACTCCAATGTACATCCAGTAGGAAAGGAATTTATTTGAAAGCGTTTATTTTGAGCAGTATTTCACAACACCGATGACTTAACTAAAGCTATTCGGAAGACCGTAAATGTTTTTAAACTGAACTTGTAGATTTTGGTGGCTATAAAATACAGGGGTCAGAGTCGGAAATGGCGAAATCCTTTCAAAAAGAAATGTTTAGTCAGAATTATAGGAAATGAATTTATCTGAGCGTTCCTTTTGACCCGGTTTTGAAGATAAACAAATATTGACCGAGTTAGTGATGGTGCAATACCGGAAGTACTACCGGAAGTGAAATCAACCAACACAGCTCTTTTGCGTGGCGTTGTTTGAACATACCTTAGTAGTATTGAGATATCGGTTTTCGTCGAGAAACTGGTCAACGGATCGAAGACGCAGATTTATACCAAATTGTTCGCTTTCTTTGAAATTGTCAAACAAATCGAAGTGCCAGTGTTTTGTGAAGCTTCAGCTGGCCTTGGTTTCTCGCGTAGCGAATATCCATAGAATCGGTTAAGGACTTTTCCGTGTTAAATGCAAAATAGGGTTACAGCTTAAGCGTTGACAAAAGAAAAAAGAAAAACAAGTGAAAAGGAATAGAAAAAAATATTCACTTTGTGGAATCTTGAACCACCGACTCTAAGCTGCCATTACAATGCGAAAAGAGCACACTAACCCAATAGGCCACCAAAACCTTTTCTAAACATATGAACGAATTTTAAATCCTTTATTATTCGGAGTGACGAATTGACTGTCATGCCACTGAAAGGTGACAAAAATTGAATTACGATCAACTTGAACTTATCCTGTGCATTAATCCGGCTCGGATGGTAAAAAAGGCCGCTTCTAATTCTCGCAGAATTTGTTGTTTTGTCTTACAAACCACTTCGAGTGATGAGAGTGCTGTGGCTCAAGTATAGGTAACTAATTAACAATAACCTTGGCAGAAGCTAAAAATAATTTGCATATAAAAGATGCCAACTAATAGAGATACAGAACATTTTAACTGAACATTTTAAAGCCATCATGAGTAGCTGTCATGCATCTGCTATCGCAGACCACGTCACGTCAACTGGTCACAACTTAAAATGGGACCACTTTGAGATATTAGCAAAAGGTCGGTCAGATACCGGCATTGCAAGATAAAGGAGACTCTACTAATTAGAGAATTGAAGCCTACCTTAATGAAAATGTAAGCAGCGAAAAGCTGTATCTCTATTAGTTGGCATCTTTTATATGCAAATTATTTTTAGCTTCTGCCAAGGTTATTGTTAATTAGTTACTTATCTTAAATTTAAAATTTAGTTGTTACTTTAATTCCTAACGGTCACTTCTGAAGATGTATGTCGAAACATACGAAACGTCAAGTTAAACGATATAGTTTTATTTTTGTTTTCCAACAATGCGTTTTATTGTCATGTTTATCACCGCAGTTTGTGTGTTATTTCTTGTTAAGCCCACCGTTTGGTTTGCTTTGAAAAACTGCATGTTTATTTCCTTCAATAAAATGCAACACATCCAAAAAACCTTTATATCATGCTTATCACAAAAGTGATTTCTTTTTTCAAAGGAAAGCTCGAGATCAATGAAGAATCGGAGATATCGAGATACACCGCAGAATGGCCTACCCAATGAAAATAACTGAGTTCTTGATATGCTAATCACAGACCCATGAGCAGGTTTAAGCCGGTTACAGACGAGCAAGTTTTCCTTGACAAGTTTTGACTTGACAAACTTTATTTGCTGGTGTGTAAAGGCAAAATTGTCAAGTTTTTCCTTGACAAGTGCACTTGTTCAAAAACTAGCATGCTAGTTTTTGAACAAGTGGATTTGTCAAGGAAAAACTTGACACATTGCAGAACTTGTTCGTCTGTACGAGTCGACAAGAAAACTTGTCAAATAAAATGTTGTCCGCTGTGTAATTGAATTGCTGGCTACCGTGAATACTTGCCAAAGAAAACTTGTTCGCTCGGCGTCGACAAAACCAGGATCGGATCGGATCGGATCGGATCGGATTACGTATCGCATCGTATCGGATCACGGATCGGATCACGGATGGGAAAAAAGTAATAAACAAAAAGTATATTACAATGAACATTGGAGAAATGCTGACATACTGTGACATATTGCGTGACATATTGGAACTTACCATGAAAATTTTGCGGGAGTTTTATTTTGCGGATTGGCGATATTTTGTGGTTTGCGGGAACAAATTTCTGCGGTTCGAGATGACTGAAATTTCCAGTGGGAACTAATTTTTGCGATTCTATGTTCGAGTAGCAGAATATTTAAGTGGAAGAAACCTTAATATGGTATTTTCAACTTTTATCTTACGGTATGTTGAGTCAAAGTTCACTCTACTTACATATTTAATGGTGAATAATACGGTAATCACTGTAATATCTTACTGCACACAAGGGACTGAACAACAGCAAAACAAAACAAAAGCCTACCGTATCCCTACCATGCACAACAAAACACTCTTTCGTTAATACGGCAATGAGGTTTTCCACGACCGATATTATCAATTATTATTTTACAAGAAAGCAGTATGAATGTAAGAATGCAAGAATGCAGAGGGGATTTCGAGTCAAAAGATGTAGTATTAAACGTTGAGATCTAACTGGGAACAGCTTATAAAATGCAAAACTATGCCCTACTGTAACACAATGAGACAGACTCAGTCGATAATAATATTGAACACTTTCTTGTTGAGTTGAAGTTTCAAGAATTGAAACAACATCTGTGCAGGCCGCCGCAGAAGCGCCACTCGAACATGTGCCCCAGTGGCACAAGTCCATTAAAGGAGAGTTTTTATTTTGACTGAAGAAAGTTAATTTTTGCGGCGTTTTATTTTGCGTTTTTTTTTCTGCGGGAACTAATTTTTGCGGATTATTTTATCATTCAGTTAATGATAAAATCATGATAATAATGTTAATGATAAAATCATGATAATAATGCGTCCCTTCCGCTTGCTTTCGTCCATGGCGACAGCCGTGAAGGAGACTACATGTCGGGAAATCACTTTCCATGGCGGGAAATCACTTTCAGTAGGGCCTACCGTGTAGCATGAAAATTTTGCGGGTTCTAATTTTTGCGAATTTTGCGGATTGACCTCCATCCGCAAAAATTAGTTCCCGCAGAAAAAAAAAACGCAAAATAAAACGCCGCAAAAATTAACTTTCTTCAGTCAAAATAAAAACTCTCCTTTAATGGACTTGTGCCACTGGGGCACATGTTCGAGTGGCGCTTCTGCGGCGGCCTGCACAGATGTTGTTTCAATTCTTGAAACTTCAACTCAACAAGAAAGTGTTAAATCGATTATTATCGACTGAGTCTGTCTCATTGTGTTACAGTAGGGCATAGTTTTGCATTTTATAAGCTGTTCCCAGTTAGATCTCAACGTTTAATACTACATCTTTTGACTCGAAATCCCCTCTGCATTCTTGCATTCTTACATTCATACTGCTTTCTTGTAAAATAATAATTGATAATATCGGTCGTGGAAAACCTCATTGCCGTATTAACGAAAGAGTGTTTTGTTGTGCATGGTAGGGATACGGTAGGCTTTTGTTTTGTTTTGCTGTTGTTCAGTCCCTTTGTGCAGTAAGATATTACAGTGATTACCGTATTATTCACCATTAAATATGTAAGTAGAGTGAACTTTGACTCAACATACCGTAAGATAAAAGTTGAAAATACCATATTAAGGTTTCTTCCACTTAAATATTCTGCTACCCGAACATAGAATCGCAAAAATTAGTTCCCACTGGAAATTTCAGTCATCTCGAACCGCAGAAATTTGTTCCCGCAAACTACAAAAAATCGCCAATCCGCAAAATAGAACTCCCGCAAAATTTTCATGGTAAGTTCCAATATGTCACGCAATATGTCACAGTATGTCAGCATGTTCATTGTAATATACTTTTTGTTTATTACTTTTTTCCCATCCGTGATCCGATCCGTGATCCTATCCGATCCGTGATCCGATCCGATCCGATCCTGGTTTTGTCGACGCCGTTGTTCGCTTGTTCACACCAGCAAATAAAACTTGTGAAGGCAAAACTTGTCAAAGAAAATTTGTCGTTCATAAATATGAGCAAATAAAAATTGTCAATGACACTTGTCAAGGAAAACTTGCTTGTCTGTAACCGGCCTTATAATGGTGCATAAATTCTAACGTACAAGCGTACCACGTTGCGCACTTTTTTTCAGCGGTTGATAAATGTCTAGCCTGCGTAGCAAGCGTTAGCGCTCAAACCACACGGAAACTCTTGCTACGCAGGCTAATAAATGTCCATTATGTGGAAAGATCTGCTCAGAGATCACACTCGCTAAATGTTAGCAAGTTGTGTGAAGTTTGCCTCATGATTAGTTGAAGATCAGGCTATATATAGTGCTGTGGCCGCGTAAGTGGCTGACTGCATCCCGCCCCAAATGCCCAATGGCGGAACAGGAAATGGGAAAAAAGGACAAGATCGGGACGCTGACTGAGATTTTCGAACTCGACGCATTTCGGCATTTTCTGTTCCATTCAATTCCGTACCGGGTATTCCAGAAATTTTGGCTCAATGGGTCGCGTCCCTGGACTACTGAATATGAAAAAGACCACCCGTGATAGACAATTGAAAACTGATTTGTCTTTCCCGCTGGCGGATTAAGATGGCACATGCACCGATAATATCTGACCTGGCCTTTCCATCGTGGCGTCAGATTCAAAACTCTGCCGAGAGTCTTAAATTCTGAGTCACAAGCCGTCGATCTTCGTCATTCATTCTTCAGAAATGAC
This sequence comes from Pachyseris speciosa, assembly GCA_016490735.1. Lineage (NCBI taxonomy): Eukaryota > Metazoa > Cnidaria > Anthozoa > Scleractinia > Pachyseridae > Pachyseris > Pachyseris speciosa. The sequence goes on from JAEMWC010000435.1 coordinate 135,989, forward strand.
AAAGTTTACTGCCTTCAAGTACCAATCTTTTTCCAATCATAACAGGATCTATTCATTTCAGACCCTATTTCATTATGAGCGAAACTCTCCTGTCATCTGTTTACACACTAATATTATCAATTCTGAAGCAGTGTCTTTACTTTAACAATTTTCATAGACAAGTCGGATGAAAAAACGTAGACATTGTTGATTTTGTTGATTTTTCTGTATCAATAAGCTTATATGGTGTTATTTTATTAACGTCACGGATATGGTTGTGGAAAACGCAAGAAAGAGGTAAGATGAGTTTTCTTCCTATTTATTTTTTATAATACGTTGTTCCATTTTTAGTTATACTGACAACTAAACTACAAGTTATTTTTCATAAAACAGTCAATCCGTACAGTATCGAATAAATAAAGCCGTAATCGTTCTTATCCTTAAATTAATGTGATTTTCCCGAGATCGTGAGCGACTTTGGGGATAACCGTTTGGGGATTTCACCAGCACAGACGCGAAAATAGAGTAACGAAGACAATTTTAATTTTTCGCTCAGGTAATAAAAGCAAGAACGCCCAGCGACGTAGGACAGTTGCGCGAGAAATTGACTTGCGATTTTTATGTGCATTTTAAATTTACCGGTAATGTTGTTTTAAAGAGCAGCTGCCTGTAAGGATCGAGAACCGCATTTCACGGCGACCACTTGGTCGATTTTCTGATATTTCGTCTGAAGATAACCTTGGATGAACTATTTTCGAAAACCATATTTTAAAGTTCCAGGGTATTTCATTTTTGGAGAAATTGCAAGATTTTGAAAATGCGGCCAAGGTGCGGTCGCGGACCGATTATAAAGCCGCGAAAATTTAGGTCCTAGGACTAAGCCCCGCGCACGGTGTAAATTAATCCAATGACCTTGAAACTGTACACAAACCTAGTACATCAACCATCATACAAGAAAATTAATACAATAAAAATTCCAAATTCCCTGGCTGCTTTCTAAAGCATGCAGGTTTGTGTACGTTACTCAAAATGGCCTTGAAACTAATGCTTATTTTCATTAAATTAAAAGTGTTTCTGGTATGCAATTTTCTCTAAATTAAAACTCATATCTCGAAAGACGAAGAAAAGAACTTTATTTGTTCCAAGTTTCAAGCTCTGATTCAAACTCTTTCCCACTCAGGGAAGATCAAATATGCGTGCGATACTTGCGGCTCGCAATAAACGTCACGAATTATGAGATCAAAACCGATTCACAAACACTGACATCTGGAGTTCGTAAGTGTTTCCAGACATCACATATACGGCTCTAAAACTAATGAGACTGACTGAATCCAACCATTCAATGTTTTTCGATTCCAGATTCTGCTCTTAAAATTTATTTATTCCGGTCAATTAGCCGTGGCTACGAAACATGTGCAACAGATTTTCATACCAATTCGGTTGCAGTTGTAGGTGCAAATCAAATCAGACAGCTTACAGCTCCTTCTGCTTTATCTTCTTAAATGAAGCAGTCGATCAGTAAAATGGCTGTAAAGGAAACAAACTTTGTAAGAAAATTGAAGCTTTCAGCAAATCATCATGTTAAGATGGATCGTGCCACTGGAAAGTAAACATTGAACTGTTTACATATACTGAAGTGTACGAACCTTTACCAATCCATGATCTTTGAAAATGTCACCAGAAGTGCCGTGCCAGTTGCAGTTTAGGAGGTAGACATATCAGGAAGAACGGATTTTGTTAACAGCCTTGATGAGTAATACCCTTTGAGCACTGTTTGAGACTATATAAAGCAAAACTTGCAGAGCAAGGCTTATATACGTGTAATGAACAAACGTGTAACGCAAGGTTATCGGTTGTCACGCCATGCGTCTTCGGACTGGAAACAAATCTAGACAGCCTTGTATCGTTCGACGAAGGAGAACGCTTTCTAATTTCTTGGTGTTCCTGTGGTTTCTTGCGTGTCCTGTATGCCATAGCCCCCAACGCAGACGTCTTTTGGCTCGTCACACAATCTTTGTGAGGAAAGATTGCGTGACGAGCCAAAAGACGTCTGCGTAGGAGGCTAAAATTCCTTTGGACGGGACAACCTTTTCGTCGCCATTTTAAATTCCTGAAAAATTTTAATTTGCTTTTTACGAATTGTTTGAGTGATGATTTGAGCTGAAATAGTATGATATCTGTGTGGTCCTGTATTTTGGCCGGCTTGCAAATGTTTGCAAAACGGCACTATTTGCCATCCGAGTGATCGTTTGCAGGAAGGGGAAGCATGTACATGTGCACAGACAACATGTTTGCACGTACGCAAGAAAACCGAAAGCTTTTTTGCTCCTATAAGCAAATTTAATGTTGATTTGAATACACTCTTGGTTGGAAGAACTTTCCGTCTTTGGTAAGCCGGAAGAGAATATGTGTGTTGTGTTGACATGAACTTAATATTTACTATGAAGTTGTAATGAGATACCCCAGTGGTTTCAAGATCGAAGGTTACTTGATAGGCAACCACAGCTTGGAAATGAATTTCACTTGCATCACATCGAACGCACTTTCTGAGCTTTGATTATTACTAGTTTCATGTTATACGCTCATTTAGTTTCATCAGTCAGGTACAAATTATGTTGGTTCATAAAACAATGAAAATGGTCAAGAATAAAACTTGTCCCTGAACACTTGCGTTAAAACGTAAAACTTGGATGAGGGTACATGAACCCTCGGATAGCTGAGAGAATGGGGACAGAGCGGGAGGGGAAGAAACCGACAAATTTCGTTTTTAATAGAAATCGAGCCTATCCCAGAGATGAAAAGAACCTAAAGTATACGCACTGTTCCAGACTAAATATTACATGTACCATGTTTAAATGTGCGATTATTTGAAAAGGGTTATTATGTGAAAATGTTACTAATTCAAAACGCAATGTGCAAACAATATTTGGAAACAGATGCTGGGCATTCCATATTCAAATGTGAAAGGAACTCAACATTTGTTCTCTACTCGCGTTACGATTGACTGACCTTTTACGGAGTGGCCCGGTTAAAGTAGTCGCACAGTAGAAAACTTCGGGCAATACCTTCCAATTTAAGAGATCTTATAAAGGGTGGTCAGCATTATATTGTGTCCCTGCTAAAGAATTTTTTTGAAGCAAACTTAATCAGTGCACTTTTGGTGGTACTCCCAAAAATTCCGGATAGGTGTGTGCCGCGAAGGGTCTTAAACCCTGACCCTATTTAAGGAGGAAGCAAACGAAAATTGATACCCTATTTAAGACCCAACCCCCCCCCCCCCCAAAAAAAAAAAAAAAAACTGTAAGTCAGTGTTCGCAGGTTAATGGGGGACGATCCAAACGACGACTAACCGCCACGGAAAAACACAAAATTTCGTTTAGCTGGGTATTTACGCACCGCTATTTTAGCTGATACAATTTAGGCACCCTACTTAAGGATCACACCGGGAACACTATGCCAACGTGGGTAAAAATGATACCCTATTAAGGATCGAGAACCTCAAAAACCATACCCTATCCCGCGGCACATACCTGTATAGCCCATATGTGGGAGTACTCCACCCTCCCACCCGCCGGGGACACTTGCTGAGTCAGATGGGGTTTCTTGAAGCGCGACGGAGGTTTGGGGACGTCAAGTTCAAGGTGTTTGCAAATGATATCAAATTTACAGGGTGCTTACCATTTGTCAGAAAAATCCGGATGGAATAACCGTTGAATGATGGTAAGTGATTTTCCGAATTTACCGATCAACCGGATGAGATTGGCCATTACCATTTACTGCAAGGCATTCCTTCATGCGCACTCACTCGTGCTGGCGCTAAAGGACCTGGAAACGGAAAGATTCGCTCAAATGGTAAGCAGTTTTCCGAAATTCCGTTCCGAACGGAAAGGGAGGCCTACCTCTGGAGGTTGTCCACAATTTGCCAAAAACGTTTCCGGAAAATTATCCTACCATTTGACTTCAAACCGAAATTTCCTGATTTTTCGGACAAATGGTAAGCACTCACATTCTCCTTTCACATTTGAATATGCAA